>ML424869.1:7325-80458 GCA_005239525.1 Nicotiana knightiana
GGGGGGGGGGGGGGGGGGTTAATTTGGAAATCCTTGGATAAACCTGCAAAAAGTAATAAAACAAGTGAGGACTTAGTCATACAAAAGGGAAACCAAAAACTACTCAAGAAAGAGATCTCACCGTGCGAACGGGCTTCCATCGACCGTTTTAAAGCTCGCGCCACGAGCGCTCGAAATATGAACTTTGTGATGTGATGCCCTCGACCCACTCCTTGAGTCAAGGAACTGCATTCGGGATCCGAGCAACAGCTGCACCATTACAGAACACAGATAAGAAAAAAGGAAAAAAATGATGAAGTATTGGGAGCGGAATTAAACTTACGTGACATATTCCATTTCTCCGGGAATGGCATGTGCTCGACCGGGATCAAGTCCGAGGTCCTCACTCGGACGAAACGGCCTAGCCAACCTCGATCCATATCTTCGCCGGTACTCGAGAATGGGGCTTTTCTAGCCCGACGGGCAAGCTTGATTAGTCGCCCCCCGGTAGAGTCAAGGACTTTATAAGCGCATGAGATGGTCGATAGTGAAGGGGGACCCCTCAATCTTGCTCACAAAGAAACAGAGGAGGATTATGATCCTTTAGAAAAAAGGGTGGATCTGACCGAGGGTTACCTTGTATCTCTTACAGAAGTCGATGATGATCGGGTCCAAGAGACCCAACGTGAAGGGATAAGTGTAAATACTAAAAACTCCCTCGACGTGGGTGGTGAGGGCTTCGTCAAGTTCGTGCACCACCACATGTTTGTCAGCCCAGTTGCAATCCTTTTTAACTTCAGAGAGAACATCCTCGTTGATCGAGCAGATGTACCTCGAGACCGCCTCGCATCGGCCTGGTACAGAAAAAGGTTTTTACAAACTTAAAATCGGCATTGAACGGGCACCCCCTGGGGATAAACATTTTCAGAAGAGGCTCCAGTGCTGGTTCCTCAACAGCAGTGTGCGAGGCAGTTTTTTCGAGACGGCCGCGAGGTAGAGGGAGTTTCTTTTTGGGGAATGGATTTAAATGTCTTCGCAATTTCTTTGAAAAATAAAGGAAAAAGAGGAAGTTAAAATAGTATGCTTGATGTTTTGGAATGAAGACAAAACAGAGTTATAAAATAATCTCAGAGTAACCAGAAAATTAATGCTTGGCAGCGTTGAAACTTCTAAGGTACGAAAGCAAAAAGTTTGAAAGTAAAGTTTGAATGAAAAAATGAGGGGATATTTATAGTTTCTTAGCGACGATTCACATCTACGAGTGGCCGACCAGCAATTGATAGACATTTAATTCCATTAAGACTTGACTGACGAGACGTTTCAGCTGTTTTGTCGTTTCTGTCACAAAATATCAAAGTCACGATCGAAATTTCATGTCGTTTACCATCGTCTAATGTCCGAAAAATGAGGGGACCATATGCATATAGTCTAATTGAGATCTCCTAGGACTCGGTAGGTTAGATTTGGAACGTGGAGACCAAAGACTGAAGATGGACCTCAAGTCCCACCGAGCTAGAACCCAGGATCGGAACGCCTATCTTCGAGAACATTGAGTCCGGAGTCGACCTTAGCCTCGAGCGAGCTTGGAGAAATATTGTTAAGATAACCAATAAAAGACCAAAATATCCGTGACCGGTCGGATATTACGGTGAGATCTTGGCGCATATCAGTAAGGAACCGGCAATCAGCAAATCAAGAGATTTTTACCTTTTATAGAATTGTACCTAAAGTAGGACTGCTCTACTATATAAATGGGAGTCTGATAATTCATTCAAGACATTGTAACACGCATCCCAAAGTAATATATTATTATTCTCTTTAAGTTCTAATCATTCTCTTGTTATTCTGTCCTAATATCGATTAAAGCACACTTGGCTCGGGGGGGATTAACCTTCCAAGGCTAAGACTTTTCAGCTCGTGTGGTTTGCATTTATTTTATCTTTATTTATTCCAATTGCAATTTCATTTATCGTTTTGTATCAAGTAGATCACGTATCTTTAAAACCACTTACAAATTCAATTGTTATCCGATTTTGAGGGTAAATAACATGCAACATCATTTAGTTTTTTTTTTCTTTTTTTCATTTATTCTTTGAGATGGGGATAACTCCTAAATAATAGGAATGAAGATATAAAAGAAAAATTTTTGGTGGGATAATTGACATTTTGTGTCTAATAATATGTTTGGCCAAGCTTCTCCAAAGCCAAAAATAATTTTTTTAAAATAAAAAAATTAAAGTTGAGGTGTTTAGCCAAGCTTTTAGAAGAAAAAAATGCTTTTGAGTAGAAGAAAAAATAGTTTTTTAGAAGCAGAAAAATAGCTTCTCCTTAGAAACACTTTTTGCAAAGTACTTTGGAGAAAAGTACGTCGAAACACTTTTTAGAAGCTTACCAAACACTAATTGTCGCTGAAAGTACTTTTTAAATTAATTTACCAAACACAAATTGGTTCTCACCAAAAGTACTATTTAAAAAGCACTTCTGAAAAAAAATACTATTCAGAATAAGATGATTTTAGAAATTGGACCAAAATGACGTAGAGTGAATTAAATGGTGTATTCAGAATGGCTTGGCAGACTTCATGCTTGAAATGGACTCTTTGCTCGTAGTCAACATGATCAAAGAAAGACATACTAACAATTATAAAATGATGAACACGATCGATGACACAGTGCATGAACCAAGCCAATATCACTCCTATGCATTGCTATAGGGAAGCTAATCAGGTAGCGGATTACTTGGCAAAAATGGCTTCCAACGCATCGGAGAGTAAGATGTCTTTCTACCTTTTGCCTAGGAAAATCAAGGGAACTTTCATTTTCGATAAATTTCAATTACCTAACATTAGAACAAAGTATGATACGGTAAATTTCTTTGTAATTTAAGCCTTTCCCTCTTGTAATTTTTTGGCACAGGAGTGTGTTTCACACCTCTCTGTTATTTTTTTTGGTTAGGGTGGACTCCCTAGAGTTGTAATCTTGAAGATAAGGCAATCTCTCCCTCCTTTCTAACGATAATACAACACACCTAGTGATACTGATAAATTATAAAAAATAAAAAATAAAAAAAAGTTGCAATTAGTAAGGTGCAATTCTAATTCCAATCGGGGGATGTTGGAGACAAATATCGATCCCTATACATATGATTTTGAGGAAACGGACGAGGAAAAATCGCAAGTATTTTCCTCGTGAAATTATTGTTTTATCTTATGTAATTATTACCGATCTGAAAGAAACTTATTTAAGTAGAAGGTCCTCAACCAAAAGAATAACTATAAATATTTGATAAGGATGCAGCCTAACATTTTCTCCAACTTGCCTAGTTTGCATTATTGCATATATGGCTAGACTTGGTTTCTGTTTGCATTAGAGCAGTAGGAGACAATATATTTTGATTAATATTTTTCTTTTAGTTTTGTCATCAATTATCGACTCTAAGTCTTAAACGTCTTATCAAACACATAACTAATATAGATTGTTAGCGATATGAGAGGCCATAGCTACACATACACTTACAAATTTTATATTAAACCCATGGAAATTAAGTTACAAATTGTAACATGGTACACACAATAACAAACTTACATAATATAACACCCTATTATACACCCGTCGATAATAACCTTATAATATTAAGCATAATAACTCATAATAAAAGGACATAATCAGAATTCTAGATATTAGTCTTATAATTCTATTAGTTTTACGACATAATACTACACGTTAGGAATCCTACATGATTACCTTTAGGAATCGTATTATTATAATTACTCCGGCAATCTAATTCATATAAAATTGAACAAGTAAATATCTTCAGTCATGTAATCCTTTTACTTTTAGGATATACTTCTTAAAAATTATTATTACTAATTTAATTTGAAAATGTATTATAATGTCTTATTACTAATTTAATTTGAGAATGTATTATATTTTCCATATCCATTTAGTAAAAGGAGAGACTATATTATTATAAAAGCATAAATACAATATGAATATACCAAAATAGCCCTAAAACATTAAACAGAATAACCCATAAAGAAAAGGCATAACTGCAATAATTTATTTTATGGATCATAATACTTTCTATGCTAATTTTTAATATTTAAGATTTTAAAATTAATAAATTTGTCTATTAAATTCTTATTAAAAATATGTAAGAAGGTTTAATGAAATGAATTTCATCAGAATCCTCCGTATTGACAATATATTACCACTTCATAATGTCTAATACCAACAAAAATAAAAGTAATATTAGATGGACTGCATAAAGAGTTGAGATCGAGAAAAAATACCCCCACGATAATATATTTGAACTATTTTTCTACTCAAATAATATTATTTTATTAATTTTTCATGTAATATTAAAAAAATACTCAATTATTAAACAAAAATTAAGAAAATATTAAAGAATATAAATGTGTGAGAAAGAGAAAAAAATGATTGGTAAGAATCAATACCACTAATGATTCTACAGACATGAAGATTTAAAAGTTAAATGTGAGATCAATCTTTTACTCATTGAAAATAAAATTAATGGTGAATAAAATTATAATTAAGATTAAATATTCAAAACAAGATGAACTAATATTAAGATCTGAATCAACACAGAATAAATTATTTTTATGTCAAAATTAAATAATTAAATATTTTAATTAATTATCTTACAAGAGAATCCAATTCAATTATTTTTTAAATTCATCACATGAGTAAGCTTCTTATTCAAGTTTAAAAAAATTTAAGGGTACATAAATTTATTCCATAAGAGTGTTAGAACACAAATTAAAAAATTTAATATATTATTTAGAATCAAAACACTATGCAAGTGTATGAGGAACCATAATCAAAGCTAAATCCTAAACAAGAACAAGCTTTAAAGACTATATTTTAAAGAGTCGACTCTGGTATAACGAGATTATTCTTTGTAGATGCCTCCGACGGAGTCGTAATAATATTGCTATGTCATGCATTACTTGCAAATATCATATCAAGAGGCATGACACTGTTAGCAATAAAAGCAAGTGGTGTACCAACCACGATTTTATTGTGAGGTCACCCACTTTAGATTTGATATACTTCTTCAAACAACTTAAATAAATATCACAAATATATCAAAGCAGAGCAATGTTGCTAAATTTTTAAAGAAATCAAAATTGATAATATAAGATGAAACACTTATGGCTAAGTGTCAAAAGGAGTTCTAGAGATATATTGGATATTAATGAACTGTTTGGTGAAAAATTAATGGCTTAAGAGGTAATTTATGTCAAGTACTATCATTAATTCCAAAATCGACAAAAGCAGAGACTGTTTAAGCTAGCTTGCCAAAGTTATACTTCTGATCTCAAATGAAAAAGATTCAACTGACAAGAAATATAAGTAAGAACAGATCCAACATTTAGTGTCTTCTTGCTTCGTGTCGGAAGCGAATAAGAGCATCTAATAAAAGATGATTTGGTTCTTCATGAACACTTGGTTATCAATCCCAATGGTAATAGTATGCATCTAATAAAAGAAATATTTTTATAATTAGATTAAAACGTAATTTGTGCAAATCGCATGATATAATTAAAAGGACATGTGAGCTAGCGTAAATGAATATGCTGATCCACTAAATAAAAGGTAGATTGCAAAATTTTATAGGAAAACAAAATATTTTTCTATTTTTGAATCAGCAGAAAATGATACCAAGAATTACAACCAAGAAGAATGGCTTTCTACCATACCTGTTTGTTGTCAAATTTATTATTTCTTACGTATATTAGTGTCACCGTATATATAGTAGACTAAGTTGATCCTCCATTGTATATAGGTTGAATTTAAAGAAAAATATGCCCGTCATGCTATTGAAAAACTTAATACGCCGATTAGCTTATATAATAGCACACATATGGTATATAGAAGTTTTGAAATAACGTCATACATGCAAAAATTATGATACTGATCAATGTGCTTCTAAGTATATTCTTATCTTTGAATTCAACTTTCGTCTTTCGAAACTAAGGAATATCCTTTTAAGTTTGTGTGAAAATAATTTTTAGTATGTTTATGTTTTGTAAATATAATAAATAAAGCACAAGAATAAACATCCTAAATATTGGACTATATTTACCGCAATATATTTTCTTGCACGAACAGTTGTATGTTACACTTTCAAGAGGGATATCGGGATCGACAACAAGAGTTCTGGTTAAGGCAGAACAACCAAAGAATTAGGAAGAAACATACACAAAAAATATTGTTCACAAAGAAGTGTACGTTAAGATACCATCATATTAAATACTTTTAAACTATAAGACATAATTATCTAACTAACATGACAAAATTGATTATTTGTGTAAATTTTGATGATGCCTTTTTATTTTAAATTCATGTATTAGGCTAATGTAATAATATTTTTCGGCATTTAGATGATTGTTGTATTATTATCCATAAAATATCTCTTATTAATAAATTTTATTGTTCCTTCATATAAATAGATGTTTACATCATCACGTGCCATTATTAACGTGCAACACACGTTCATAGATACTAGTGTTATTAAATAAGGTTATTCGTAATTATCTTCTAAATTATTGGATTGTGTAAATATTTAATTTTTTATATTATTATTAGTGCATAGAATTAAACTCTTTCAATAGAATTTCACCAAATAAATTTTTTACACTATCGGTACAATTTAGCCCCGACAAGGAGGTGTGAGAGGTTGTCTTTAGTGGGTCTTAGAAGAGGTAGAGATAGGCCAAAAAAGTATTGGAGAGAGGTGATTATGCAAGATATGAATTTGCTTCAGTTGACTGAGGACATGACCCTTAATAGAAGGGTGTGGAAGTCGAGGATCAAGGTCGTAGGTTAATAGGTATTTTTGCGGGTTTTCAGATATTTTCAATTTTGTTCTGGTTATTGCTTGTTGCTATATCCACTGTAGAGATAAAGTTTGCGTATTATCTACCTTTCGTAGACCCCACTTGTGAGATTATAATTTGTTGTTGTTGTACACTTACAATTTAACCTGTTTATAGGTTTTATGTATTGGAATTATGTCTTCTTCTTTTTTATTCATTCCTTACCTATTTTCCCGTGATAACTTACGGAAATTAAAATGATAAAATTATACAAATGATAGAGGAAACAAATACATCTAAAAGCTATTCCGCTGTTCGAACCTGGATTCCATTAATGAAAGTAATTGCCAGTGCTACAGCGGATTCTTTGGCTTTGAAGTTGGAACAAAATTGATTTGGTATAAACATATGTTGCATGGAACTACCTTAAATTACGTAAAACCTCCAAGGTTTTTTTCTTAGGACAAATGAAACTTTTACCCTTCTCAAATTAAGAAAATGTGGCAAACCTAGAAAAGTACCATCGCATACTACAAGAAATCGGACATTTTGCGGCGACCAAAATCGCAACAAAAGTCCTGAAAGTCGCTGCTAGTTGTTTATAGAGGCGACAATTAGCTTGCTGCAAGTAAATCTATTACTAAATGTTTCTTGCGACAACGTATAGGAGTCGCCACAAATTGTATGAATTAGTAGCGACTCAATACGCCACAAAAAGTAGTTCCCTGAAATAGATTTTAACCAAGTCGTTGCTGTAAAAATGACCTTTAGCGGCGACCCTAGCTGCCGCTAAAACTATTTAACCATCGGTGGAAACTATTATGTCGCCACTACAGAATGGCTAATAGCAACTATACTCTCCACAAAAACTATTAAACTATCAACACATAATGATGTTTCGAGGCGACTGTAGTCGCTACAAAAAAACATTATACCTTCAGTAGAACTCAATTCGCTACAACTAATCTTTTGTGACAAGGTTCTATCGCCACTAAAACTTATTCATCAACAACTATAATGACTACAATTATACTACATTTCTAGTGGCAACCAATTGTCAAAAGTTAAAATACAAATATATTTCTATCAATTGCCTACAAGTATTAAGAATCCAATATTGTCCAACAAACACCTAAAATCTTTATCAAACAAAATATTAAAATTACTTCCATTACTAAAAAGTTAATTACAATATAGACTACACAATACATTATTGTTATTTTCATTCTACGCATATACATATGGCCCAAAAAACATATTAAGTGCTTTCAAATCCCTCCTTGGTCTACGCCATTTTTTATGAACCTTGGACCTTGTCCCTGTATTAAAGTAAAAAAAAATACAAGATCACTTTGACAATTCTCATAATTTATGCAAATAGTAAAAGGAGTGACAATAATCCCAAGAAATAAATGAAAGATCAACTCTAAATAGAACAAGGCAGTGTACTTTGTGTGAGAGTTATTCTATCAGAAAGAAGATTGTTCATATATCTATCCATCTGAAATTCAATGTGCAATAATTTTACTAAGTAAACAGATCATGTGTTGCTCAAGTGGGATGTATCTTAAGAATGATATTCAACAGATGATACAGACTAATGTTATAAATAAGTGCATAAGACTTGTTTACAATTTTTTCATCCTAAATCCTGGAAGGATATGGTACAATCTTGATATTATCACTGTCAAATTATTTTCATAGAAAAGACACCAGAAATGGTAAACTTCTTAATGGCAGAAAATGGACCTAGTTCGATAGAACTTGCTAGTTTCATGCTTTGGTGTAATTGAAGTTTACTGCTGTAACATAAGGGTCAAAATCTTTAGAAGAAGCCAACACATCAGATCGGAAAAGCCTCTTTCGAAGTTCCATATTTAAAAGAGCATGTAAATAACACAGGCTTACAATATCTTATTCATTCTAACAAAAAACACAAGTATCAGTCATTACTACAATTCACTACCAAAGTCTATTCAGGTTGATTCAGATAAAAAAGCCACATATTGAAGATATAGAATCCAATTTCCTTCTATGATCATAATAGGTCATGAAGAGTACTAAAATATTAGCAGTACCTGTTGCATTCGGGTCATGAAAGCAGCTTATTGTTTTATATCCACTTGTTCACGGTCCTCTTCCCACCTCCTTTGCAACTCCTATTCCATATTCCTTTGCAACTCGGCTTTCCATGCTCTAAAAAGCCTTTGCATAGTATTGAACACAAAGGCTTGCAACTTATGCTTTCGCAGCCCTCCACAAGCTTCAGATTTATCCTAAACACAAATGTAATATTACGTTTGATATTCATACCAAATTTAATCAGTAAAGCGCCGGTTCTACTTCAATACTGATTCTATTTACGAAATTAAAGATACAAGCAGCATGAACTATATTTGTGAAACACTTAGAACAACTGAATCACTGAAAATTTATATTATTGTATGATAAAAGATGCAGCGAACTAAACCATGATACTCAATTAGACATCGTTATTACCATGAAAAGTATCTCTTACTTTTCCTAGTTCCTAATCTTACCACATTTCTTGACAGCTTACTCTGTTATCAGTATTTAGAAAGTTAACTCCTCCTTCAAAGAATTGATATAAAACTAATAAAATAAAAAGTAAATAACCATCTAGAATTGGAGCCAGACGCAAAAAATATGTAGGTCCATCACTAAACCCACGTAACTGTTTGATTCAGTTCATATTCAATACTTTTCAATGTTTGAAACCATAGTAAGAAACTCAAACTATATTTGGGAAACAATATCAAATAAAAAGTAGGACAAGTATTTTCTAACAGCATCGCAATTGAGTGACTCAAGTCATATCCGACAATATCAAAATCCCCGCATATCATACTTCGAAGCAAATCTTAGCTCAAAATGAGACAACTAGGGAAACAACATAAAGATGGTATCATCATTAAGGATGTTGAAGTTTCCGAACAGAAAAATGAAACCTTCAAAAGTTCTTCGAGATAACCTGATTTCATAAAGATAATATATACTGAGTTTAAGACGTGACTCACATGCTCACCTTCCTGAATTACATACAAGTATGCCCTTTTTCTATATACATAGAGAATGTCCAAAGAGTAGAATACATTAGGCTGAAGTGAAGAATGCTCATAAATGAATAAGGCATGGACTAAACCAAGAAATAATGCTCATGATCTGGAAATTAAACACTTCAGGAAATTTCTTAACACTCAGATACTTAAAAAGCATCAGAATCTATCTTCAAAGCTAAAAATCCAGGTAAATTTAACCTAAAAGAAGTCCTTTTCTTTGAAAAAATACCTAAATTCGAGATACCCAGTTTAATATCGAACATTCAATCACAATATCAACACCAAAAGGTCTAGAATTTTCAAAAAAACCTTTCACATCATCCATGGAAAGAGATAACTGAGAGACGATCGTCAAGACCGAGAATCAACAAAATAGGGAAATAAAAATAGAGATAGATAGACTTTGTACCTTCAAACCTTTGAATGACTTCGAATAGCTTACCCTCGGAATGATTTTCAAACTTTGAACTTTCCTCCTTCCTTCTTTGGCTTTAGATGATAGGCTATTCCTGTAGATCTTAAAGTGGGTTAGAGAAATTTGAGGTACAATTTGAGAATATAATTATCACTATAAAGGATTTGGGATTTGAGCACATACCGTATGGAGTCACAATTCACAATGTGTGATTAGGGCGTTTGAGTTGTCTCTACCGAATGGTTCACATGTTGTGATTTGAGCGATTTGAGAGATTGTGAGGTGTTGAGTAGAGAAAATTTTAGAATTTTACAGAAAAGAAACGCAACAAAGAACTAGTATTGGAGCAAGGAAACCTAACGAAGAGAACATTTGATATTTTTGGACATTCTATTTAGTACTTTTTAATTTAAGATAAAATCAATTAATCTATTTGGAGCGACCAAGTCGCTACAAGTTTTCCTTTTGAGGCGACTATTTACAAGTCGCTGTTAGAACTACGGAGCCAAAATTACGTTCTTAGCGGAAATGTAAAATTTCAGTATTATTAGCGCATATTAGCAGCAACCTAAAAACCTCGCCACTAAATATTTACCTTCAACAATGACTTTTAAAGTCGCCGCTACTAGTGTAATATTTGTTGCAACAAATAGAGTCGCCACTAGATGTTGCCGCAAAAAGTCCCTTTTCTTGTAGCTATTTATAATACCCCTCTCCCCCCTCCCTCCACCACACCCAAAAAATAAAAAAAAGTTGGATCAACCGATTTATTTTTTCTTATTCAACGGTAGAATTATAACTTGTTGTCCAATGGACTTTTGAATTTTGTAACTATTATTGGATTTCGAGACGTGCGCCCGAGGGTTGACTTTTGAGTTGACTTTTTTGATTTTTGATTAAGAACTTAGTATTATCCTATGGAATTGATTCCTTTAGTTCGTGTTGACTGTATCAAATTATTTGTGGCTATATTTGAGGCATTAGGAAGCCGATTCACGAGGTAAGGGCTTGTTGGAGTAGAGATTTGCACGGTTTGAGGTAACTAACACTTCTAAACTTGGTTCTGAGGGTATGAAACCCTGTATTTTGTGTTATGTGATTGGTGTTGAGGTGGCTCACATGCTAAATAACGGTGTGTGGGCGTACACCATAGGAATTGTGACTTGATCGATTCCGTGGAACTGTATAGTTGAGTAACCTTATCGTTATCCGTATATATTCCATGTGTTAGAAAAATTGAGCTGCAAATCATGCTTAGGCCACATGCTGGTACTGTTGGGACCCACAAAGGTCGTGTTACACGTTGAGTTATTTTCTTAATTTGAAATTGATACTCAGTCGCAACTACTATTTGCATATCAAATCACAGTCTCTGTTGACATTATTTACACATCATATCATCATTGTTTGGGTTGATTATCATGATTTGTATGAGCTTGAGAGGCTGGAGAGACTGATGGCTGAGTGAGGACGAGGGTCTGATTATGAGGATATTTATGGGATCGGGTTGCATGCCACAACATATTTTATTGATTCATGCCATGATTGGCTTATTATAATGCTTGCGCTGGATTTGCCCCTCCGGAGTATGCACACGCATAGTGAGCGCATGTACTTACTGAGTGTGAGTGCCGAGCTATTTGGGAGGATTGAGTGAATGTCAGGAATGAGTGACTGCGAGGATGGAGTGAATGAGAGGACTGAGTGATTGATACTCTGAGAGTATGCATATGATTTCATTATTGCTTTGTACTTAGTTGGCATACATAACTAACATGTAGATATCGAGATGTACAATATCTTGTTTCAATTGAACTTGACATATCTTACTTGTTTGAGATTTAATTGTTAAATTTGGAAGCATGTCCACCCTTCTGTGCGGTATTTCTGTAATTTAACTGTACTTGTGAATCCCGTCACTACTTTCATCCAAATAGTTAGACTCGTTACTAACTGAGTTGATTGTACTCACCCTACATTGTGCATTTCCTGTACAGAGCTAGGTGTTTCCGGACACGGTGATTGCTGATTCTCAGAGTTTTTCAGTCATTTAGAGATTTTTGAGGTAGTTGTCCTGGCGTCCACAGACCTTGATTCTCCCCCTATCCCACAGTTTTACTTATTCAGTTTCAGTTTTCTTAGTCAGCGTTCCATACTTTGTATTTGTACAGATGCTCACGTATTCAGTGACACCTTTGTTTTCAGAAACTTCTATATCGAGTTGTGATGGGTTTTATCATTTTTATGAGATTTTTACTTATTTAAACCTGTTTTAGTATATTTTAAATTTGAAAGTGTTGGTATGTTTGAGATGTCGGCTTGCCTAGTATCATGATAGGCGATATCACGACAGGTCTAGTTTTGGGAGCACAATGAGGAGGCTAGGGAGCGCAGGTGTGGAGAAAGTTCCACAGATATGGACTCGCATATGCGCGTGTGTGATCGCAGAAGTGAAGGCAGGGACCTTCAGGTATAACCGCAGAGGCGGAGGAAATGTCCGTACTTACGAGACCGCAGATGCGGTTAAGTGGATCGCAGGTGCGAAAAGACTGGCAGTGTTAAATCCGAAGGGTTTCGTCATTTTTCTCATTTTGGACTTTGTAAACTTGGACCAAGGCAATTTTTGAGAGGGATTTCGAGGGGTTTCTTGAGGTAAGTCAGTTGTGATCATTTTAATCCAATAATCTTGTTTGCCCATTGAATTTCACACCTAGTTGTGTGTTTTTGAAGTGGAATTTTGGGAGTTTGAGGCTAAGGATTTAGAGAGTTAATTTGTGGATTTAAGTGACGATTTGGTGTTGGAATTTGGAAAATTTAGTATGGTTAGACTCATGGTAGAATGGGCTTCCGGATTTTGTAACTATTATTGGAATCCGAGGCGTGGGCTCGGGGTCGACTTTTGAGTTGACTTCTTGACTTTTGATTAAGAACTTATTATTTTTTATATGGAATGGATTCCTTTAGCTTGTGTTGACTGTATCGAACTGTCTGTGGCTATATTTGAGACATTCAGAGGCTGATTCCCGAGGTAAGGGCTTGTTAGAGTAGAGATTTGCACGTTTGAGGTAAGTAATACTTTTAAACTTGGTTCTGAGGGTATGAAACCCCGAATTTCGTGTTATGTGATTGGTGTTGAGGTGACCCACATGCTAGGTGACGGGCGTGTGGGCGTACATCGTAGAAATAGTGACTTGGTTGATTCCGTGGAACTATATAATTGAATAATCTTGCCGTTGTCCGTATATTCTCCATGTGTTAGAAAAATTGAGATGCAAGTCATGTTAGAAATCATGCTTAGGCCACATGTTGGTACTGTTGGGACCCACAGAGATCGTGTTACATGTTGATATCTTTGCTTAATTTGAAATTATGTGCTCAATCGCAATTATTATCTGCTTATCATATCTCAGTCTCTCTTGCCATTTATTTACACATCATATCTTCATTGTTTGGGCTGATTATCATGATTCTTGTGAGCCCGAGCGACTAGAGAGATTGATGACTGAGTGAGGCCTAGGGCCTAATTGTAAGGTTATTTATGGGATTGGGTTGCACGCTATAACATATTTTATTGATTTATGCCATGATTGGCTTATTATAATGCTTGGTCTGGATTTTCCCCTCCGGAGTTTACACACGCACATTAAGCGCATGTACCTACTGAGTGCGAGTGCCGAGCGATTTGGAAGGATTGAGTGACTACGAGGAATGAGTGACTATGAGAATGGAGTGAATGAGAGGACTGAGTGATTGATACTCTGAGAGTATGCATATGATTTCATTATTGTCTTGTACTTCAGTTGGAATATATAACTGACATGTAGACATCAAGATGTACCATATCTTGTTTCAATTGAACTTGACATATTTACTTGTTTGAGCTTTAACTGTTAAATTTGGAAGCATGTCTACCCTTTTGTATGGTGTTTCTATAATTGAACTATACCGTGAAGCTCGTCACTGCTTTCAGCCCATTAGTTAGACTTTTACTTACTGAGTTGGTTGTACTCATGCTACACCCTACACTTCGTGTGCAGATCTAGGTGTTTCTGGATACATTGGTTGTTGATTCTCAGCGTTTTCAGTCATTCAGAGATTTTAGAGGTAGCTGCCTTGGTGTCCACAGACCTTGACTCTCCCCCTTATCCCTGAGTTTTACTTATTCAGTTTCTGTTTTCTTAGTCAGTGTTCCAAAATTTGTATTTGTATAGATACTCATGTACTCAGTGACACCTTGATTTTCGGAAACTTCTGTATCGAGTTGTGACGGGTTCTATAAATTTTTATGAGATTTTTACTTATTTAAGCATGTTTTAGTAAATTTTAAATTTGAAAGTGTTGGTATGTCTGAGATGTCGACTTTCCTAATATCATGATAGGTGCCATTACGACAGCTCGAGTTGTCGGTCGTGACATTACTATGTCTATGTCTTACTTGAGATAACCTAAATTGTATGGCATGTGAATCAATTGAAGAACTTGTTGCTCAACTACGATTAAGAACTTCTCACACTAGAGGATTATTCACCAACAAGGGCGAATCTATGTATTGCCAAAGGAAATACCATTCGCTGAAAAATGTGTATAAGATAAAATATTGTACTATTTATTGTTGATAGAAAAAGGACTTTGATTACCCTTGTATAACCTAGAGGAAAAGAGTATTGAAGTTTTTAACACTCTTATTGAATTTTATGGCTTCACCGCTTTTATTCAATGACGAATTGGACGATTCAATAGGTACAAGTCCAGCGTCTTAAAAGGCGTAGGCGAGAGACAAGGCGTTTTATCTAACACGGGGTGAGGCGAAAGCCTTGAGGCACCGGGGGTAAGCCTCATGGTTATTTAATTTTTTAATATTCTATAAATTAATAAAATAATTATGGAAATAATAAAATAACATTAAATTGTAAAAATATTAGGAAACTTATGACATTAATAGAAAATATATATATCTATTATAAATATGCTAACATGTGCATAAACCATACACAAAAACTTTACTTGAAAAAATGAAAGACGTAAAAATGTATTGCACCTATGTCATCATAACAATATCTAAACTAGAGCGACGCCAAACGAAATTCTAAATCCAAAAACTAACGTGAATTTAATAAATTAAAGAATACAAAAAAATGAAGAAAATGAAGCATAAATAAGGAAATGCAAGCATGAGAGTAAGAATTGGAGGGCACAACTTTTTGCTTTGTAGTTTGAACTTTGCAGACAAATGTCAAAAGTATATTTGTTTCTCAATAATAAATGACAAAGAGTAAAGATAATGAAATTGAGATAAATAATAAGATTAAAATTTGGGTTGAGTTTTTTTAGTTTGAAATACATTATGAGTTAAATTTTGAATATTTACATTTAAAAAAAAAATTATTAAGCAATTTTGGCACAATTTGGAAAAGTTTTCGAGGCTTATGCCTCAAATGAACGCCCACATTGGGATTTATGCCTAGGAGAACACGCAAGATGTGCTTACAACTCAGGTTGCTTAAGCCCCGTCAATACGTCTCAATACATTTTTGGAATGCCTAGCCCCAGGACTCGCCTTGGGCTCGCCTAGAAAACGCCTTATGTTAAGTCACGGGTGTCCTGCCTTTTTATGTTCTACATAATTGTAACTATTGAGAATACAAATGTTCCATATACATATTGTGAACATCGTTTAGCTAACAACGATCATTACGTAGAACAAGAACAAATAATTGCAGCAATTTGCATCGCAATATCCACGTGTGGTACGCTTAACTAGAAAAGATCTATATGATCAACATATGAGTTAGCGACTAACACATCCTTTAGTGAATATGAACCAGCGACATCCAATTAGTCGCAACACATCTACCTTATGTAGTGTCATGACCCGAAATCCCACCAGAGGCGTCGTGATGGGACTTTATCACGATCCAATTTCTCCTATAAGCCATGATGGCACCCAACATTGCCGCTAGGCAAGCCAATGGTGAACTAACTACGTGATTACTCCTTTTAAGAGGTTTCCAAGTAATTAAATTCCATTTCTTAAGAGATTTAGGAAGTAGAAAGTTCAATAAATAAAATGAAAGCAACTGAGTGCATTCATAGATATATAAGTACTCCAAAATCATAAAAGTATACTAGAATGTGTGCCAAGACCTGGTGTCACACGTGTGCGAGCACTAGTAGATTGTACAAAACTCTAACTACCGTCTGAAATAAAATAGATAGAAAATAAGTACAAAAGAGAGGCTCTAGGAGCTGCAGAACGGCTCAGGAAGCAGCTCACCACTAGGCTTCAAGGTATTGGGGATGCGCGTCGATGTGACCGCTAGATACACCTGCCTCAGATCTTGCACGGTTAGTGTAGAGGTGTAGCATTGGTACATGAACAAAATGCACCCAGTAAGTATCAAGTATAACCTCAAAGAAGTTGTCACGACCCGATTTACCTAGTCTCTACGACTAGGTAAGCCTACTATAACGGGGAAAAATCGAAATAAAATGCAAGCAATAAAAGGGATAAGGGCAATGACATAAGTAACGTATTGGCCGCTCGGCTCATACAAAACATAACTTCCCAAAACCCGGAATATCACAAAAGCAGTCACAAGCTTCTAAAACTACTGTAGCTCTAACAAAAAAAATTGGAAAAGTACATAAGAACGTCTCTACAAGATAGAATAGAAGGAGACTCGGAGGGTTCTGCGGACGCGGAAGAAGTACCTTGCAGTCTCCTGGAATCAGAAGCAGCGACTAACCACGAGGATGATAGCTCGTACCTGGATCTGCATACGAAAAACATGTGCAGGAAAGGGCATGAGTACACCACAATTGGTACCCAATAAGTGCCAAGCCTAACCCCAGTCAAGTAGTGACGAGGTCAGGTTAAGGCTCTACTGGATTATTTTATATAAGTAGAACAGTTTAAAATAGTACATAAGGATATAAATTCTAAGGAAAGCAGTAAAAATGAATAATCCGAAAATAAAACAGCAACAGGGAGCCCTTGACTCAGCACAACGTATCGCACAGTGGAATCTTTCGGGATACGTCCCGTAGTTCCAAATGTAAAGATGCAGTACAGGGGGAAAGCTCTCGGAATACATCCGTAGTCCCAATTTAAATATGCAATGCAGAGAGAAATCTCCTGGAATACGTCCATAGTCCCAATTTAAATATGCAATACAGGGGAAAAGCTCCCGGAATACGTCCGTAGTCCCAATTTAATTATGAAATGTAAATTAATGCCGGATAAGGTTTATTTAAACAGTTCAGGAGAAAAGTCACAGGCAAGACAAAGAATAGGACTAACTAAATATGGTGCACATAGTATCGAATAGGGAATTCAGGTAAAACAGGTAGACATGCTCCTTCCTAATCTAAACTACACAATTAGCACATTGAACAGTGAAATAAGAGTGAAATGATTTATGACATAGAAGGAAAAATGGAATTTTAGCAACAATGGGCCGTGCACGTACTCGTCACTTCACGTACACTGCGCCCATATAACAAATAGTATCAAAACAACCTAAGGGGAAGTCCCCAACACATAGTTAGGCAAGCCACTTACCTCGATTGCTCTACTCAACTCAAAACCACGCTCTTCCCACGAGTACCCGACTCCGAATGGCCCACATTTATTCAATTCAATTGCATAATGTAAATATCATTGTAAGAAATCGATCTAGCTAATTAGTTCAAGGCTAATGCGTGAAATTAGGAAAATTGCCCAAAAAGTTCACTGGGCCCACGTCTTGAAAACGAGCGAAAGTTACAAATTTAGAACACCCATTCATTCACGAACTCACTCGAACAAGAATCATCGAAAACCGACGTCAAAATCTCATTAAATTCTCAGATTTTATTCTGGGAACCTTCCTCCCATTTTCATGATTTTTCACCCAAATTCATTGATTAGATAGAAGAAATTGCCATGGATTAATGATATACCAGTGAAATAAGGTTAGGAATCGTTACCTATGAATCTTCTCCTCAAAACCCACTCAAAATCGTCAAATCCTGAGCTCCAAATCGTTTTAGAAAATGTGAATTTCAAACCCTCGAATTTTGTATAAACAGCCCAGCAATTCCGCACCTGCGACTCATTGGACCGCACCTGCGGAAAATACATCGCATGTGCGAAAACTCACTAAATGAGCTGGGGCCGCACCTGCGATCACTGGGCCGCATCTGCGGCTCCGCACTTGTGAATCCCCGTCCGCACCTGCGAGCCTGGATACCCCTGACCAAAACCGCACGTGCGACGCCCTCCACCGCACCTGCAAGTTCGTACCTGCGGCTCCCCATCCACAGGTGCGAAACACAAGAACCAACAATGCTTCAGCTGGTTTTCTACGTCCAAAATCATCCCCTTGAGCATCCGAAACATCCCCGAGACCCCCGGGACCTCAACCAAACTTACCAACTAGTCCTAATACCTTATCCAAACTTAGTCGAGTCTTCAAAACACATCACATAACATAAAACTCACCAACTATTCATGGATTCAAGCCTAAGAACTTAGGAAATTTCCAAAATCTATAACCGATGCCGAAACATGTCAAAACTAGTCCGAATCACCTCAAATTTTACACACAGGTCATAAATGACACTACAGACGTACAACCATTCTCGGAATTCCATTCCAAGCCCGATATCAAAATTTCACCTATTGGTCGAAATCACCGAAATTCTAACTTTCACCAATTCAAGCCTAAATCTACTACACACCTCGAGAACACATTCCGAACATGCTCCTAACCTTGAAATCATCCAACGGAGTCGACAAAATTCTATTTCTAATCCGTCTTCACACAGTTCCAACTACAGTCCGATTTCTAAAGCTTAAACTCATATATAGGGACTATGTGTCCAAAAACTCTACGAATTTCGTAACTAATCATTCCGACAAGTCCCATAAGCAGATATAAAAGTGGGGAAAGTAGTTATTAGGGCATCGGGGCGCTAACTCTCAAAACGACCGATCGGGTCGTTATATTCTCCCCTTCTTAAGAAAATTGTTCGTCCTCGAACGAGAATAGAGGCATACCTGAAGCTGTGAAAAGGTAAGGGTACTGACTGCGCATTTCCTGCTCGGTCTCCCAAGCCGCCTCCTCGACTGGCTGACCCCTCCACTGTACCTTGACTGATGCAATATTCTTTGACCTGAGCTTTCTGACCTGTCTATCCAATATAGCTACTGGCTCCTCAACATATGATAGGTCCTTGTCCAACTGGACTGAACTGAAATCCAAAACATGGGTCGGGTCACTATGATACTTCCAGAGCATGGAGACGTGGAATACCTGAAGAACTCCTGCTAGGTTGGGAGGCAAGGATAACTTATAATCAACCTCCCTAACACACCGTAAAACCTCAAAAAGGGCCAATAAATCTCGGACTCAGCTTACCCGTCTTCCCGAACCTCATGACGCCATTTATAGGTAATACCCGAAGCAAAACCCGATCACCAGCCATAAATGCCAAATCACGAACCTTCCGGTCCGCATAACTCTTCTGCCTGGAATGAGCTGTGTGAAGTCTCTCTTGAATCACCTTTACCTTGTCCAGGGCATGCTGGACCAAATCTGTACCCAACAATCGGGCCTCGCCCGGCTCAAACCACCCCACTCGAGACCGGAACCGTCTACCATATAAAGCCTCATACGGCGCCATCTGAATGCTGGACTGGTAGCTGTTATTATAAGAAAACTCTTCAAGTGAAAAGTATCGGTCCCATGAACCTCCAAAATCCATCACACAGGTACGAAGCATATTCTCAAGAATCTGAATCGTGCGCTTGGACTGCCCGTCTGTCTGAGAGTGAAAGGCTGTACTCAACCCTACCCTGGTGCCTAGCTCCTGCTGAACGGCTCTCTAGAACCGCGAAGTGAACTGTGTACCTCTATCTGAAATGATAGATACTGGAATACCGTTGAGGCGAACAATCTCCGTGATATAAATCTCAGCCAACCTCTCGGAGGAATATGAAGTCAACGCTGGAATGAAATGGGCTGACTTGGTCAACCGATCCACAATCACCCAAATAACATCAAACTTTTTCAAAGTCCGAGGAAGTCCAACCACAAAGTCCATGGTGATCCGCTCCCACTTCCACTCTGGAAGCTCAATCTGCTGAAGTAACCCTTCTGGCCTCTGATGCTCATATTTGACTAGCTGAAAGTTGAGACACTTGGCCACAAACTCCACTATATCCTTTTTCATCCTTCTCCACCAATAGCATTATCTCAGATCCTGGTACATCTTTGCGGTACCTGGATGAATGGAATACCGCGAGCTATGGGCCTCCTCAAGAATCAACTCCCGAAGCCCATCCACATTGGGCACGCAGATCCGACCCTGCATCCTCATCACACCGTCATCTCCTATAGTCACATCCCTAGCGTCACCTTGCCGAACCCTATCCTGAAGAACCAGAAGGTGGGGATCATCATACTGGCGCTCTCGAATGCGGTCATAAAGAGAAGACCGAGCCACCACACAAGCTAAAACCCGACAAGGCTCTGAAAGATTCAATCTCACGAACTGACTGGCTAAGGACTCAACATCCAAGGCTAAGGGCCTCTCAACTACTGGAAGATATGCCAAACCCCCCAAACTCTCCGCCCGGTGACTCAAGGCGTCAACCACCACATTGGCCTTCCCCGGGTGGTATAATATAGTGATATCATAGTCTTTAAGTAGCTCCAACCACCTCCGCTGACGTAGATTAAGGTCCTTCTGCCTGAACAGGTGCTGCAAACTCCGATGATCAGTGAAAATCTCACAGGGAACACCGTACCAATAATGACACCAGATCTTTAGGGAGTGAACAATAAATGCCAACTCGAGGTCATGAACCAGATAATTCTTATCATGCACCTTCAACTTCCTGGACGCGTAGGTAATCATCCTACCGTCCTGCATCAATACTGCTCCAAGGCCAATCCTCGAGGCATCACAATAGACAGTGAAGGTCCCCGAACCTGTAGGCAACACTAATACTGGGGCCGAAGTCAAAGCTGTCTTGAGCTTCTGAAAGCTCTCCTCACACTCCTCGGTCCACCTGAATGGAGCACCCTTCTAGGTCAGTCTTGTCATAGGTGCTGCAATAGATGAAAACCCCTCTACAAAGCGACGGTAGTACCCTGCCAAACTAAGGAAACTGCGGATCTCCGTAGCTGATGAAGGTCTAGGCCAACTCTGTACCGCCTCCACCTTATTCGGATCTACTTTGAACCCAATCACAAGACATTATGTGGCCCAGGAATGCCACTGAATCAAGCCAGAGCTCACACTTGGATAATTTTGCATACAATCTCTTCTCCCTCAAAGTATGAAGTATGGTCCTCAATTGCTGCTCATGATCTTCCCGTGATCGGGAATACACCAGAATGTCGTCAATAAACACAATGACGAAGGAATCAAGATAAGGTTGGAACACACTGTGCATCAAATGCATAAAATCTACTGGGGCATTAGTCAGCCCAAATGACATAACAAGAAACTCATAGTGGCCATATCTGGTCCTGAAGTCAGTCTTTGGGATATCCGGCTCCCGAATCGTCAGCTGATGATAGCCAGATCACAAGTCAATCTCAGGGAATACTCTGGAACCCTATAGCTGGTCGAATAAATCATCAATGCGAGGCAAAGGATACCTGTTCTTCACTGTAACCTTATTCAGCTACCGATAATCAATACACATACGCATAGAGCCATCCCTTTTCTTCACAAATAGCACTGGAGCACCCCAAGGTGATACACTGGGCCTGATGAAACCCTTATCAAGCAACTCCTGTAACTGCTTCTTCAACTCAGGAGGAGCCATATGGTAAGTAGGAATAGAAATGGTCTGAGTGCCCGGCAACAAATCAATGCAGAAATCAATATCTTTGTCGGGCGGCATACCCGGAAGATCAACTGGGAATACATCAGAAAAGTCCCTCACTACTGGGACTGACTCAACTGGAGGGGTATCAACACTGACATCTTTCACATAGGCCAAATACGCATCATACCCCTTCTCAACCATCCACTGAGCCTTAAAAAATGAAATGACCCTGCAGGGAGTATACTCTAAGGTACCTCCACTCTAATCTTGGCAAGCCTGGTATAGCCAGCATCACGGTCTTAGCGTGACAATCAAGAATAGCATAATGGAGAGACAACTAGTCCATGCCCAAGATAACATCGAAATCTACCATGCTGAGTAATAACAAATCAAAGCCGGTCTCAAAACCACCAAGAGTAATCAAACACGACCGGTATACGTGGTCCACAACTAGAGAGTCTCAGAGTAGATACATAAATAAGGGAACTCAAAGAATCCCGAGATATCCCTAAATGTGGAGCAAAATAAGAGGACACATATGAATACGTAGATCCTGGATCAAATAATACTGATGCATACCTATGGCAGACAGGGACAATACTTGTGATGACTAAGTCTGAAGAAATGGCCTCAGAATGGGCTGGAAGGGAATAGTATCTGGCCTGGCCTCTCCCTCTAGGGCAACCTCTACCTCCCCGACCTCCACCTCGAGTTGACTGAGGAGGTGGAGTGGCAGCTGGGGCTGGAAGAATAGCTGGAGGGCTTGGCGGAGCGCGTGGAGGACAATAAGATTGTGGAGGTGCACCCCTCCTAGCCCTGGGGAAATATCTAATCACGTGATGAGTGTCACCGCACTCAAAACAACCCCTTAGAGGACGCTGCGACTGAGACTGAATAGGAGCTGGCCTCCTGGGCTAGCTGGTAATAGCACTTCGAACTGGAGGCACACTGGATACTGGCGGTGCATAATAGGACTCCTAAGGTCTAGGATGAGCTGGAATACTGCTGGCTGCTGGAAGGGCTAAATGAACAGGGGGACCAACAAAGCCCCTACCGTAACGTCCTGCTGGTGCACGAGCTCCTGAAAAATGGCTAGTCTCTTGAGACCTCTTGGCCTCTCTCTCCTTTCGGTCCCGGGCGAACATGCCCTCTACTCTCCTAGCAATACTCACTGTCTGCTGATAAGTGATATCCATCTCCAACTCTCTAGCCATACTGGTCTGAATACTAGGGTGAAGTCCCTAAATGAAGCGGCGAACCCGCTCTCTGACAGTGGCAACAAAGGCTGGTGCATGCCGAGCTAACTCACTGAAACAGACTGCATACTCCGACACAAGCATAGTACCCTGGTGCAACTGCTCGAACTCTGCACGCCAAGTATCCCTGAGGCTCTGAGGGACATACTCTTGCAAAAACATCTCTGAAAACTGAGTCCAAGTGACTGAGGCTGCCTCATCCGGACTACTCAGCTCATAGGCCCGCCACCACTAATATGCCGCACCCCTCAGCTGGAAAGTGGTGAAAGAAACCCCACTGGTCTCCACAATCCCCATAGTGCGGAGAATACGATGACACTCCTGAAGAAACCCCAGAGCGTCATCTGAAGCTAGTCCACTGAAAATAGGTGGGTGGTACTTCTTGTACCTCTCAAGTCTGAGCTGCTCTGCCTCAGAAGCAGCTACCCTGGTCCCATGCTGTACCGGAGCCACTAGGAGCATATGAGTATACTCCGGGGCCTGATCAACCTGGCCCCTCTGCTCAGGAGTGCGGGTTGCGGGAGTCTGTGCCACTCCCCCGGCCTGAGATGTAGCGGGAGCTATCGGAAGTAGTCCAGCTTGAGCTAGAGTGCTGAACATGCTCATGAACTGAGCTAAAGTCTCCTGTAAGGCTGGAGCAGCAATAGGGACCTCCTGTGTCAGCTCTCCAGCTGGAGCTACTGTAGGCTCTTCTGTCGCTGCCCTCGCCGGTGCTCGGGCTACACCGCGTGGTCGTCCTCTACCCCGACCCCGGCCTCTGGCGGCTCTAGCAGGGGGCTCGAGTGCCTGGTCGTCGATCCTCGCAGTACGGGTCCTCGCCATCTGTTGGAAAGAATAGAATATAATTTTAGAATTTTTTATGTTAATAACTCGCACGAAAGAAATCAAAGAAATATAATTGTTTATAACAGTTACATAGCCTCCCGAAGATAGGTACGTACGTCTCCACACCGATCCGCGAGACCCTAATAAACCTGATTGTAACTTGTGAATACTATGAACCTAGACGCTCTGATACCAACTTGTCACGACCCGATTCACCCTCTGAAGGTGTCGTGACGGCACTAGTCTCTACGACTAGGTAAGCCTACTATAACGGGGAAAAATCGAAATAAAACGCAAGCAATAAAGGGGATAAGGGAAATGACATAAGTAACGTAGTGGCCACTCGAATCATACAAAACATAACTTCCCAAAACCCGGAATATCACAAAAGCAGTCACAAGCTTCTAACACTATTGTAGCTCTAACAAAAAAAACTGGAAAAGTACATAAGAACGTCTCTACAAGATAGAATAGAAGGAGACTCGGAGGGTTTTGTGGATGCGGCAGAAATACCTTGCAGTCTCCTGGAATCAGCAACAACGACTAACCACGAAGATGATAGCTCGTACCTGGATCTGCACAAGAAAATTATGTGCAGGAAACGACATGAGCACACCACAATTGATACCCAGTAAGTGCCAAGCCTAACCCCAATTCAGTAGTGACGAGGTCAGGTTAAAGCTCTACTGGATTTTTTTATAAGTATAATAGTTTTAAATAGTACAGAAGGATATAAATTCTAAGGAAAGCAGTAAAAATGAATAATCCAAAAATAAAACAGCAACAGGGAGCCCTTGACTCAGCACAACGTATCACACAGTGGAATCTTCCGGGATACGTCCCGTAGTTCCAAATGTAAAGATGCAGTACAGGGGAAAGCTCCCAGAATACGTCCGTAGTCCCAATTTAAAGATGCAGTATAGGGGGAAAGCTCCCGGAATACGTCCGTAGTGCCAATTTAAATATGCAATACAGGGGGAAAGCTCCCGGAATACGTCCGTAGTCCCAATTTAAATATGAAATGCAAATGAATACCAGATAAGGTTTATTTAAACAGTTCAGGAGAAAAGTCACATGCAAGATAAAGGATATGGCTAACTAAACATGGTGCACATATTATCGAATAGGGAATTCAGGTAAAACAGGTAGACATGTTCCTTCCTAATCTAAACTACACAATTAGCACATTGAACAGTGAAATAAGAGTGAAATGATTTCTGACATAGAAAGAAAAATGGAATTTTAGCAACAATGTCCTGTGCACGTACTCGTCACTTCATGTACACGGCGCCCATACAACAAATAGTATCAAAACAACCTAAGGGGAAGTCCCCAACACAGATTTAGGCAAGCCACTTACGTCGACTGCTCTAGTCAACTCAAAACCACGCTCTTGCCACGAGTACCCTACTCCGAATGGCCAAATATATTCAATTCAATTGCATAACGTAAATATCATTGTAAGAAATCGATCTAGCTAATTAGTTCAAGGCTAATGCGCGAAATTAGGAAAATATCTCAAAAATTCCCCCGGGCCCACGTCTTAGAAACGAGAAAAATTTAAAAATTTAGAACACCCATTCACTCACGAACTCACTCGAACAAGAATCATTGAAAATCGACGTTAAAATCTCATTAAATTCTCATATTTCTATTTGGGGAACCCTCCTCCCATTTTCGTGATTTTTCACCCAAATTCATTGATTAGATAGAAGAAATTGCTATGAATTAATGATATACCAGTGAAATAAGGTTAGGAATTATTACCTAATGAATCTTCTCCTCAAAACCCACTCAAAATCATCAAATTCCGAGCTTCAAATCGTTTTAGAAAATATGAATTTCAAACCCTTGGATTTTGTATAAACATCCCAGCAATTCCGCACCTGCGACTCATTGGACCGCACCTGCGGAAAACACATCGCATGTGCGAAAACTCACTAAAGGAACTAGGGCCTCACCTGCGATCATTGGGCCGCATCTGCGGCTCCGTACCTGCAGAACCCCGTCCGCACCTACGAGCTTGGCTGCCCCTGACCAAAACCGCACCTGCAACATCCTCTACCACACCTGCGGCTCCCCATCCGCAGGTGCGAAACACCAAAACTAGCAATGCTTCAGCTGGTTTTCTAAGTCCAAAATCATCCCGTTGAGCATCTGAAACATCCCCGAGGCCCCCGGGACCTCAACCAAACTTACCAACCAGTCCTAATACCTTATCCAAACTTAGTCGAGTCTTCAAAACACATCACATAACATCAAAATCACCAACTATGCATGGGTTCAAGCCTAAGAACTAAGGAAATTTCCAAAATCTACAACCGATGCCGAAACACGTCAAACTAGTCCAAATGACCTCAAATTTTACACACAGGTCATAAATGACCCTATGAACCTATAACCACTCTTGGAATTGCATTCCGAGCACGTATCAAAATTTCACCTATCGGCCGAAATCGCTGAAATTCTAACTTTTGCCAATTCAAGCCTAAATCTACTACAGACCTCGAGAACACATTCCAAACACGCTCATAACCCCGAAATCACCCAACGGAGCTAACAGAGTCGACGGAATTCCATTCCGGATCCGTCTTCACACAGTTCCAACTACGGTTCGATTTCTAAAGCTTAAACTGATATATAGGGACTATGTGTCCGAAAACTCTCAGAATTTCGTTACTAATCATTCCGACAAGTCCCATAAGCAGATACAAAAGTGGGGAAAACACTTATTAGGGGATCGGGGCTCTAGCTCTCAAAATGACCGACTGGGTCATTACAGAAGTAGTGGCAAGGGGGTCGACATTGACACTTACTATGGGCTAACAATAAAGAAATACAGAAGTTCTAAATGAGCATGGGCTATGTAAATAATAATAATAACTCAATAACAAGCAGGAAGTAAATAATTCTTTCACACATGGTAAGTTCCAAATAAAATTATGTCTTGTATACTTTTAACCTCTCAAGGCATAAAATGATATCAAATATAATTAAACTCTGAGT
This sequence comes from Nicotiana knightiana, assembly GCA_005239525.1. NCBI lineage: Eukaryota > Viridiplantae > Streptophyta > Magnoliopsida > Solanales > Solanaceae > Nicotiana > Nicotiana knightiana. Next base: position 34,552 of record ML424869.1, read on the forward strand.
ATTATCACTCATGATTATGCTGAGGTCGTATGACCTGATCCAGAATAACATGTACACTGACTAGGGCCGTGAAACATGAACTATAGATGCATCTATCTACTGCCGAGGCGTTCGGCCCTCTCCACAAGAAGAGAGGATATTTTATGAATAACCGATTTAAAAGCTAATACGAGGTTAATGCACAAAGAAGCACAATTTCTATTAACGGTCAAGTAACCGCCAAAACTCAAGTAAGTGTAATTCGGTATTTACAAATTTCTTAACAAGCTCCAATATAATTTAAGCACTTTAATTAACAACTAGGGTGCAAACATTACAAGTATCTCATGATTCGAGTCCTAAACTACCCGGACATAAACATAATTAGTAGCTACGCATGGACTCTCGTCACCTCGTGCGTATGTAGCCCCCACAATTAAGAGTAAATAGTAATTTAAATACTTATGGGGTATATTCCCTCTTACAAGATTAGGTAAGAGATTTACCTTGTCCCAAATCTCGCTTTCCAGCCTCGAATTCACTCTAAAGCCTCAATTCGGTGCCAAAAATCCGAAACTAGTCAAATTTTGTATAAATTAATCAATATATGTTCTAAAGTTCATAATTTAACTATTAGAGTAATTACCCAACCCAAATTGGAAGATTCTTAAAAATTCATCCCCGGGCCCACGTGCCCGGATTCCAGAAATTTTCGAAGAAAGTTGTTACCATAACTCATGAACTCAAATATATAATTTGCACTCAATCCCATAACCATTTTTGTGAGTAAAACCCATTTTTATCAAAACCTAGGGTTATTCATCTAAACCCATAATTTTCACAAATTTACATGTTAAAATCTACTCATAATCTATGCATTTAACTTACATTGGATAAAAATTACTTACCTCCAATAGCTAGGTGGAAATCTCTCTCTAGGAAGCTCCAAAATAGCCCCAAGAAGTGAAATAAATGAACCAAAAATGACCTAAGTCCGAAATAAATGGACCTTACTGCCTCTAGGACTTTCACATCTGCGGTCTATGGGCCGCATCTGCGGAAGGTCCATCTCATATGCGGTCCTCTATTGGCTGGCCTAAATCCGCATTTGCGGAAGATTGGCTCGCTTTTTCCAGATCTCTCTTACGGCGTGCGAGCAACACCTGCACCCTTCCTCGCTTCTGCAGTCCCTTGACCGCTTCTGCGGTGCGATTTCTAGGCTGCCTGTGCTGGGCCGCTTCTACGGCTGCTGGCTCGCTTCTGTGAGCTCGCACTTGTGGCTGGCCCTCCGCAGGTGCGATTGCACAAGAAATTGGACGCTTTAGCTGATCACCCAAGGCCAAAAGTCTTCCGCGCATCGTTCGAATGCCATCTGGGACCCCTAAGGCCCCGTCCAAACATACTAACAAGTTTGTAAACATAAAACAGACCCGCTCGCACCCTTAGAACGAGAAAAACAACATTAAAACTAAGAATCACAACCAAAAACCAATAGGATCAACTTATGAACTTCAAATTCTTCCAACTTACTCTGACCGCGCCATTCACACTTAAACTACTCGGAATGACACCAAATTTTGCTTGCAAGTCTTAAATCACCATACAGAACTATTCCCAGGCTCAAAATCCCAAACGGAACTCGATAACACCAAAACATACTCCAAACCAAATTTAAAGAACTTAAAAACCTTCAATGCGCCAACTTTCAATCGTTTGCGCTGAAACGCTCTTGGATTATCCGAAACTCGATCCGAAGGTATGCCAAAGTCCAAAATCATCATACGAACCTATTAGGACCGTCAAATCTCGATTTTGAGGTCATTTACTAAAAATAATGACTCAAGTCAAACTTAGCCCTTTTTAGGTAACCTTAAGGAACCAAGTGTTTTGATTTCAACCCGAACCCTTCCAAATCCCAAACTAACCATCCCCAAAAGTCATAAAATAGAAAAAGCACAGACGATGAGTCTTATTTAGGGGAACGTGGATCTAGAAAGAAAAACAACTTAGGTCGTTACACACTTAGTCTCTAAGACTAGGTAAGCCGATTACTATAACAAATTTTAAGCCATTTTTTTAAATTTGAAAAATAGTTTAATACAAGTATCGAAACCAAAAGCGAACATATTCATACAATCTCCCAAGACTAGTAATACAGAGTCTCGAACTCTAACTGAATACTTGAAATGATCTCAAGGATCGAAATACAATATTGTTCAAATGATAACTGATAGTACAATATAAGGAAAGACTCCAAGGGACTGCGTCGACCAAGAAACTCTACCTTGAATCCTCGCGACCGATATGCTAAATATTCCCGAGTCTGATATCTCCAATACCTGGCTCTGCACAAAACGTGCAGAAGTGTAGTATGAGTACACCACAGTCGATACCTAGTAAATATCAATACTAGAATCGGTGGAGTAATTAAGAGGTACAATCAAGACACTCACTAGTCAAATAACCTGTGCAGTATAACACTATACAACTAATGATGGAAGGCATGAATCAGTAAGTACCAACAATTTCAACATGAGCATATAGGTAGTAAGCAATAAGAATACCGGGAAAACATCATTAAAACAAGATAAGGAACACAAAGGACAACCAATTATTCAAGTTGTCTATCACAAGATTTTCACAACAAAGCTTCTCCATGGTACCTCATCTCATAATCACAAATCACGAGTCTCAACCCACTATCATATACTCACGGCACCTCGTGCCCATATCTCAAATCACAATCTCACGGACAACTCACGTGCCAATAACATCAAGATTCATCTTCCTAAACCCATATGGGTGATTAATTATGTGTATGCTTGTATAAGTGTTCTATCACTACTCAAGTCAACAAGTAAGAGTAAAGACAATGAATGGCACATAAGAAATGATCATCACAAAATGTACAAGGAACAAATCACACAAGATAGGAACACCACTACACAAATATCAACAATAACAATGCCCACAGGACATCACAAGTCATCATAAATCATTCCCCGACATAGCCCACCTTGTCTCGCCAAGTGCACAATAACAAAGTAAATGCCCCCTTGTCTTTCCGCACCCGCAAAATAATGTTCTCACCTTGTCTCACCACATGCGCAACCCACATATATAGCCTGTATTGTTACGTAGCATGTGCAAATATCAATATGTGAAAACCCCAACAATCCTCTCGACAATAACACATGTGCCAAACATATTACAACCAAATATAATGACTTGCACCATATGTACCCATATGCCACAACATTTCTTAAAAATAATTTTAATACCACAATCGCACATAGCCCTCGACTCAACAACATTGAGTACAACAACAACAATAATGAAAAAAATAGGAATATACTGACAATAGCTACACCGAACTAAGGCAATTAATGCATCCCAGAAAAAAATAAGGGATATTATGACACGGTAAAAAACAGCTAAACGTAAGTGAAGAATTAAAAGGTATCAACAAGAGTCACTACCGAGATACCGCATCGTAGGCTCAAATCATAAAACAATTCACAATCTTTCCTTATATCACCGCGGGAGCCTTGCATTTAGTTTGTTTTTTTTAAAAATCATTTTTATCGAAATAGCATCCCGCCTTTTAGCCCAACTTATTGTAACGACCCGGTTGGTCGTTACGTAGAACCTGCATTATAATTACTGTTATTGACTTATCATAGGTTGGTTATACTGTTATTTATGTGTTAGAGTTGGTAGGCTTGAAATCAGAATGGTTGTAGTGAGACTTTAGTCATTTAGTCTTTGAAAATAACCTTAAAGTTGGAAAAGTCAACTGAGAGTTTACTTATTGGGAAACGACCTCGGAATGAGTATTTTATGGCTCGGATAGCTTCGTTAGGTGATTTGGGACTTAGGAGTGTGTTCGGAACATTTTTGTGATGTCTGGTGTAGAATTAGGCTTGAATTGGCAAAAGTTAGTTTTTGGCGATTTCCGGTTGGCAGTGGAAAATAGGTTATCGGGGTCGGAATGGAATTCCGACAATTGGAACAGGTTCATAATGTCATTTTGGATATGTCTGCAAAATTTCAGGTCAATCAGAGTTGTTTCGGGGGGTTTCGGCATCGTTGGTGGAATTTAGAAAATTCAAAGTTCATAGGCTTGAATTTGATGTGTTTTTGGGGTTTTGATGTCGTGTTTGACGTTTCGAAGGCTCGACTAAGTTTTAATGATCATATATGATTCGTTGGTATGTTTGGTTGGGGTCCCGAGGGGCTCAGGATGGTTTCGGGTGGTTAACAGGGAGTTTGGAATAGTGTTGATATTGATGATGTTGCTGTTACTGGTGTTTTCGCACCTGCGGAAGGGGAGCTGCAGGTGCGGTTCCGTAGGAGCGGACATGGCACCACAGGTGCGAAAGTTTGACTGAGTGACAAGAGTCCGCAGGCGCGAGGTAATTGCTGCACCTGCGAGGCCGCAGGTGCGAGAGGTCGATCGCAGGTGCAAAAGTTGAGGTCCTTGGGGTTTTCCGCAAGTGCGCACCTGGGATCCTCAGGTGCGGTTCCGTAGGTGCGGTTCCGTAGGTGCGAGTAAGTGGTCGCAGGTGCGGAACCACTGTTCAAAAAGTATAAAAACCTGCCTTCGCGATTTTTAACCCTCTTTTCACCATTTTTGTGCGGGTTACGAGGTTTTTGAGGGATTTTGAAGAGGGAAACGCTGGTTCATCATTGAGGTAAGGTTTTTGGACTTAATAACTCAATTATATGTGATTGGAGATCTTATATTAGTGTTTAATTCAGAAAACCAGTAGGAAAAAGGTGGGGTCAGGACTTGAGATTTTGAGACCTTTAGGAGTCGATTTGAGGGGTCAAATGAACTCCGATTTTAGCGTGATTTATATGTACTGACTCGTGAGATGATGAAGAAAATTTTGGTGTAAAATTTTTCAGGTCCGAGACGTGGTCCCAGGGGTCGGGTTTTGACTAATTTCGGGTTTTGAGCTAAATTTGGTACTTTTCAATTGGAATTCATTCCTTAAGCATAATTTGATGATAAAAAACCTGAACTTGGTAAATTTGGAGCACTCAGAAGCCGGATTTAGAGGTAAAGGCACCGCAGAATAGTATTTTAGCTGGTTTAGAGGTAAGTAACGTTTCCAGACTTGGTTCTAAGGGTTCGAGACCCCGAGCTAAATGATTTATGACTATTGTTGAGGTGACGCACATGCCAAGTGATGGGCGTGCGGGCGTGCACCGAGTATTTGTGGCTTGGCTTATCCCATGGCACCGCTTAGTGATTATTCCCTGATGATATATGTACTTCTGTTAATGTGGTAATTGTGAACCTGTTAGAAATCATGTTAAGTATAAATGCTAGGCTTCACGCCAAAAATGCTGAGACCCGAGTGGTCGTATATTACTGTCTCATTTTGTGATTATTTGATGTCATATACTCAGTCCTGTTATATCATATCACTTCATATCTCAGTCTCAGGTCGAGAGCTTGTTATTGAGACAGTTATGAGAATGGAATACACACCGCAACGATATTTAAATCATGGCTTCGTTGGCTTGATCTGGCGCTTGGGCCACTAGGGCCCCTCCGGAGTCTTTACACCCCTAGTGAGCGCATTGATGTGAGGGATGGATCTTGTCCGAAGTGGATATTAGGCGAGGGATGGATCTTCCCTGGACATGGATATTGTCCGAGTGTTGTATTCCGGAGATGGACTTTCTCCGTAGGGCTGAATTGGCCTTCCTTTTCCTCAGTACGGAGTGACTACGGTCACCAATGATTATGTACATTTTGAGATGGACTTTTCCCTGGGCCTGAGAGACATATACGGTACTAAGTAGACTGACGTGTGAGGGTTGCAAGCACTAGGTGCATATCCAAATTGGTTTCATACATATAGTTTATGATGGCATGTAGAGCATACTGGCATACTTGGCATATTTACTCATCCTGATAAACTGTTAGCATGTCTAAACTCTGTATATTATTTATTGTTAAATTTTGAGGTTTTTGTTCGTCACTACTTCTCAACCCATAGTTTGGGTTCATTTCTTCTGAGTTGGTGTACTCACGTTACTCCCTGCACCTTGTGTGCAGATCCACGTACACCGGGACTCGGTAGTGGATATTGAGCAGCGATCATAGCTTTCATTGGAGTTGTCGAGGTAGCAGTTGGTGATCACGACCTCGTCTTCTCTTTTTATTCCACCTGTTGCACTTATTTTGAGACTATGTTGTCTATTTCTTCATTCTTTATTTTTTTTATATATAGCAGCTCATGATTGAGTGACACCGGATCCGGGGTTGGATATTTTTTAATTTTTGCTTTCCAAATACTGTGTTTAAAATTCAGACTCTTAGTATTATTAATAAATTCGTTTAAAATCATATATTTACTGGAAATTAAATTTAGCTTAGTTAAAAGGGGAGGCTTTCCTGGTTCCACGATAGGCACCATCACGACTCCAAAATTGGGTCGTGACAAGATGGTATCAGAGCTCTAGGTTAAATAGGTCTCACCAGTCATGAGCAAGTTTAGTAGAGTCTAGCAGATCGGTACGGAGACGTCTGTACTTATCTTCGATAGGCTATAGAACCCTTAGGAAGAATCCCACATTATTGAATTCTGTCGTGCGACTCTGTTGAATTCTGGAGCTAAACTTCTGTTGTTTTCATTCTCTCACAGATGGTGAGGACTCGTGCTACCAATCGTGGTGATCATACACCAGCAGGACCAGCTGGAGGTCGAGGCCGTGGCAGATGGAGGGGTGCAGCCCGCTCAGCAGTACCTTTGGACCTTCTCACTGCTCATGATCAGGTCCCCGCAGTTGAGGTCCCAGCGGGAGAGGCTCAGGCACCAGCAGTGCCCATTGTGATTCCGGGTCTTCAGGAGACCCTAGCCCAAATTTTGACGGTGTGCACCAGCCTGGCACATGCCGTCGCCATGTGTGCTACTGCTGCTACTTCTCAGGCCGGGGGAGGCACTCAGACTCTAGCTGCCCGGACACCTGAGCAGGTTACTCAAGGGCTTCAGACACCTGGGACAGTTCCAGTCCAGCCGGTTTGCCCAGCCTAAGATTTTGTCGTCCCAGCTTTGGCAGATGACGAGCAACGCATGTTTAGTAGAATCCAGCCTCCGATTTTTAGTGGTACTGAGGGCGAGGATGCCCAGGGCTTTTTGGACAAGTGTCAGAGGATCCTTCGCACAACAGGGATAATGGAGGCTAGTGGGGTCCCATTTACTACCTTCTAGTTCGCAGGAGCTGCACTCGCTTGGTGGGAGGCCTATGAGAGGGGTAGACCTGCTGATGCAGTGCCCCTTACCTGGCTTCAGTTCTCCATTCTATTCCTGTAAAAGTATATACCGCATTCCCGCAGGGAGTTCGAGCAGTTGTGCCAGGAGGACATGATCGTGATGCAGTATGAGATGAGGTTCTCCGAGTTGGCCCTTCATGCTATTTGGATAGTTCCCATGGATAGGGAGAGATCAGGAGGTTCGTTGATGGCCTCACTTATCAGCTTCGGGTTTTTCTGACTAGGGAGAGAGCATCTGGAACTTCTTTCGAGGAGGTGGTTGACATTGCTAGGGATATTGAGTCGGTTCGCCGCCAGGAGGGGATCGAGAGAGAGGCCAAGTGGTCTCGAGGATCTGGGAGTTTTGGTGGGGTTCCTTCGGGGGGCAGCCTCAGCCCGACAAAGGCCGTCCATTCAGGCAGGCTCAGCCAGGTCGCTCAGGTATCAGTTGGTCATGATCCTCATAGTTTGCATCAGTTGCACCCATCTTTAAGTGCCCTGCCAGCTCAGAGTTCATCTTGGGCAGCATCGGTTCAGAGCTCATCCATGCCTGGTTCTTCCAGTGGTTATCCTGATGCTAGGGGTTCCCTTCAGTCCCCAGTGCCATTCTCCGACAGAGGTTTCTTTGAGTGTGGAGAGGTGGGCCAGATTAAGAGGTTTTGTCCTCGTCTAGCAAGAGGTACTTATCAGCAGAGGAGTCAGCCCGCGATTTCAGACTCAGTAGATTCACCGCCCTCCTAGGAAGCTAGAGGTGGGGGTCAGACAGGTAAGGGTCGCCCTAGAGGAGGAGGTTGATCCGGTGGTGATCAGGCCCGATTTTATGCATTTTCAGCCAGACTGGATGAGATGGCTTCTGATGCCGTGATCCCATGTATTGTTTCAGTCTGTCATGAGAAGCTTAAGTTTTTAATTGATTCTGGTTTTTTATATTCACATGTTCATCATAATTTAGCCCATTCTCTAGATACACCCCGTGAATCTTTCGTTACATCTGTTCTTGTGCTCGCCCTTATGGGTGATGTTGCTGTTACGGACCGTGTGTGTCGGTGGTGTGTGGTACCTATTGGGGGTCTGGAGACCCGAGTGAATGTTATATTTCTGAATATGGTTGGTGTCGACGTAGTTTGATCAGATAGATTATGATACTTTTAGGTATGACTTGATGTAGATGTTTTCTACCGAATCGGATTGTTTGACTCCGTAGAGTTTGGACGTATCAGTTGAGTTCTTTCAGATTCGTGTGATTTGGTTCAGGTATATATGGTGTGTAGAGGTGTGATTCTAATCTTGTAGATGAGTTCTGACGTGTAATTTGGGTTCTAAGGCGTACAAATTAGGTTGGATATAGTGGCATTCAAATGTGTTGTATTATTAGATCGATGCGGGGTAGGGTGACGTGGGGTTTCCCCCTGGTGTGTGCATGGTAGGGTTATTCAGCGGTTGATGGCTCTTGGAACAACACTTGGCACGTTCGAGGACGAACGTTTATTTAAGACGGGGAGAATGTAACGACCCGGTCGGTCGTTACGTAAAACCTGCATTATAATTACTGTTATTGACTTGTCATAGGTTGGTTATACTGTTATTGATGTGTTAGAGTTGGTAGGCTTGAAATCGGAATGGTTGTAGTGAGAGTTTAGTCGTTTAGTCTTTGAAAATAACCTTAAAGTTGGAAAAGTCAACTTAGAGGTTACTTATTGGGAAACGATCTTAGAATGCGGATTTTATGGCTCGGATAGCTTCGTTAGGTGATTTGGAACTTAGGAGTGTGTTCGGAATATTTTTGTGATGTCCGGTGTAGAATTAGGCTTGAATTGGCGAAAGTTAGTTTTTGGCGATTTTCGGTTGGCAGTGGAAAATAGGCTATCGGGGTCGGAACAGGTTCGTAATGTCATTTTGGATATGTCTGCAAAATTTCAGGTCAATCGGAGTTGTTTCGGGTAGTTTCAGCATCGTTGGTGGAATTTAGAAAATTCAAAGTTCATAGGCTTGAATTCAATGTGTTTTTGGGGTTTTGATGTTGTGTTTGATGTTTCTAAGGCTCGACTAAGTTTGAATGATCATATATGATTCGTTGGTATGTTTGGTTGGGGTCCCGAGGGGCTCAGGATGGTTTCAGGTGGTTAACAGGGAGTTTGGAATGGTGTTGATATTGTTGATGTTGCTATTACTGGTGTTTTCGCACCTGCGGAAGGGGAGCCGCAGGTGCGGTTCCGCAGGAGTGGACATGGCACCGCAGGTGCGGAAGTTTGGCTGAGTGAGAAGAGTCCGCATGCGCGAGGTAATTGTCGCACCTACAAGGCCGTAGGTGTGAGAGGTCGATCGCAGGTGCGGAAGTTGAGGTCCTTGGGGTTTTCGCAGGTGCGCACCTGGGATCCGCAGGTGCAAGTAAGTGGTCGCAGGTGCGGAACCACTTTTCAGAAAGTATAAAAACCTGCCTTCGCGAATTTTAACCCTCTTTTCACCATTTTTGTGCGGGTTCCGAGGTTATTGAGGGATTTTGAAGAGGGAAACGCTGGTTCATCATTGAGGTAAGGTTTTTGGACTTAATAACTCAATTATATGTAATTGGAGACCTTATATCAATGTTTAATTACGAAAACCAGTAGGAAAAAAGGTGGGGTTAGGGCTTGAGATTTTGAGACCTTTAGGAGTCAATTTGAGGGGTCAAACGAACTCCGATTTTAGCGTTATTTATATGTACGAACTCTTGAGATGATGAAGAACATTTTGATGTAAAATTTGTCGAGTTCCGAGACGCAGGCTCGGGGGTCAGGTTTTGACTAATTTCGGGTTTTGAGCTAAATTTGGTACATTTCAATTGGAATTCATTCCTTAAGCATAATTTGATGATAAAAAATCTGAACTTGGTAGATTTGGAGCAATCAGAGGCCGGATTAGAGGCAAAGGCACCGCATAATAGTATTTAGCCAGTTTTGAGGTAAGTAACGTTTCCAAACTTGGTTCTGAGGGTTCGAGACCCCGAGCTAAATAATTTATGAATATTGTTGAGGTGATGCACATGCCAAGTGATAGGCGTGCGGGCGTGCACCGAGTATTTGTGTCCTGGCTGAACCCATGGCACCGCTTAGTTATTATTCCCTGATGATATCTGTACTTCTGTTAATGTGCTAATTGTAAACCTGTTAGAAATCATGTTAAGTATAAATGCTAGGCTTCACGCCGAAAATGCCGAAATCCGAGTGGTCGTATATTACTGTCTCATTTTGTGATTATTTGATGTCATATACTCAGTCTTGTTATAACATATCACTTCATATCTCAGTCTCAGTATTGTTAATTATATGCATACTTATCATTGTTTCGGACTGATGAACGCTTCTGTGATCCATGTGAGTGAGACTGAAGAGTAATTACTGAGTGAGGCCGTGAGCCTGTTACTGAGACAGTAATGAGAATGGACTGCATACCGCAACGATATTTAAATCATGCCTTCGTTGGCTTGATATGGCGCTTGGGCCACTAGGGCCCCTCCAGAGTCTTTACACCCCTAGTGAGCGCATTGATGTGAGGGATGGATCCTACCTGGACATGGATCCTGTCCGAAGTGGATATTTGGTGAGGGATGGATCTTCCCTGGACATGGATATTGTCCGTGTGTTGTATTCCAGAGATGGACTTTCTCAGTAGGGCTGGATTGGCCTTCCTTTTCCTCAGTACAGAGTGACTACGGTCACCAATGATTATGTACATTTCAGGATAACTTTTCCCTGGGCTTGAGAGCCATATACGATACTGAGTGGACTGTTGTTTGAGGGTTGCAAGAACTAGGTGCATATCCACATTGGTTTCATACATATATTTTATGATGGCATGTAGAGCATACTGGCATACTTGGCATATTTACTCATCGTGATAAATTGTTAGAATGTCTAAATTCTGTATATTGTTTATTGTAAAATTTTGAGGTTTTTGTCCGTCACTACTTCTCAGCCCATTGTTTGGGTTCAATACTTCTGAGTTGGTGTACTCACGTTACTCCTTGCACCTTGTGTGCAGATCCAGGTACACCGGGAACCGGTAGTGGATAATGAGCAGCGGTCATAGCTTTCATTGGAGTTGTCGAAGTAGCAGCTGGCGATCGCGACCTCGTCTTCTCTTCCTTATTACACCTGTTGCACTTATTTTGAGACTATGTTGTCTATTTCTTCATTCTTTATTTTTTTAATATATAGCAGCTCATGACTGAGTGACACCGGATCCGGAGTTGGAGATTTTTAAATTTTTGCTTTCCAAATACTGTCTTTAAACTTCAGACTCTTAGTATTGTTAATAAATTCGTTTAAAATCATATTTTTACTGGAAATTGAATTTAGCTTTGTTAAAAATGGCAGCTTGCCTGGTTCCACGACAAGCGCCATCACGACTTCGAAATTGGGTCGTGACACTTATCACACCGCATGACTTCTAATAGTTCCCCTACAATCCATGCGTATCAAGCCCACTTTATCTCACCGCATGCGTTTCAACCCCAAATCTTATACCACCGCATGTATATTGTTAGTTTATAGTAGCCAATTAGGAGTAAATAACCTTAACCTTAATCCTATATGTATTAGGAGTAGGGCATGTATTATCTATATATAGGGTTCATTGTATCATTGTATAAACAAGATATAATATATTATTTTCTCCCGTGCTTTCTCACATATATCAATATCACAACGTATCAAAAATTACACCTCAAGTGCCCAAATATCACAACTTGCGAAAGAAGTCAACAATAACAGTATTCTTCACAACAAGGAGCCCACATCTCAACCACAATGTTAACAAAGTTTCAATAACAACAACATAAATAAAAAAGTAACTCATCAAGGAACAACAACTCTTTCAAACATAACTTCAAGTAGAATAAACCAATGTCTCTTGATAACTTAGGTCTCCATTTAAATATTTGAAGGTAAAAATCAATGATGAAAGTGTCTCCACATAATGGAAACTTAACAATAAAAGAATTCACGAAATAGTCAAAGTGGTAATAATTCCAAATAAGCATATAATATCAACTCGGCAAATAAAGAATGTAACAAGTAACCACAACTTCAAACAAAGCATATAATAGTGGGCATGTCGAATAAAGGATATAACAAGTGCTGACAATTTCCTATTAAATATATAAGGATGCCTTAGAGTTTAATAGAATTTGCACATATAAGCCCAAGTATGTATTAGTCACCTCGCGTGCACGACCTTCACATTACACGAATTGCACAAATACTCAATGCCTAAGGGGTGATAATTCCGCCACACAAGGTTAGGCAAGATACTTACCTTGGTGAACCTAATCCGATACTTTAAAATGGCCTTCGCGAGTGAAACAATCTCTGGACGGCTCAAATCAAGCCAAAATAATTTCCTAACATCAATAAAACTCATAGGTATTAATTCCGGATAATAAAACTTCAATTTTCAATTACAACTAAAAAGTCAACACAAAAGTCAACACCAGGGTCGCACTTCAAAACGCGACAAAAATTCACGAAATTCGAACACCCATTTGGATACGAGTCCAACCATACAAAAATTATCAAATTTCAATAACAAATCGCCATTCAAGTCTTCATTTTACATTTTGAAAGATTTTACAAAATTTTCCCATTTCTTCCATTCAATTCATTAATTAAGGATGAAAATAATCATGGGATCATGAAATATAATGAAAATCGAGTAGTAAACACTTACCCCTGTCCATATGGTGAAAATCACCTCGAAAATCGCTAAATCCCGAGGTCCCCAACTCAAAATATGGATAAATGGCTCAAAGGTCCAAAATTGGACATTAAATCCACCGCCCAGGCTTCCTTCTTCACGATCGCGGACAACCCTTTGCGATCACAATGAACAAATTCTTCAACAGCAATTTCCAAACTCTTCCCAGATATCTTATAGTGTATCCACCATACCCTTTTGTACAGAACTCTAAATGTCAAACATTTTATTTTCTAAAAACTAGACACAAAGGGCTACAACTTTTATTTTTGAAGCATCTCCAAGTTCCTTATAGATTGCAAGATATAAGCTTCCAAAGTCAGCCCTGTGCAGCAGAAATTACTCCTATGCAATTGCGAAAAGGTTTACGCGATCGCAATTCACAAGGCCCAAACTGTAGTTTGCTCTTCGCGAACGCGACTAAATATTCGCGATCGCGATGCACACCCCTGTAGCAAAGAAGCAGCAACTTAAAATGGCCTTAAAATTGTCTGTAAGCACCCAGAAACTCACCTGAGCCCTCGGGGTTCCTTTCCAAACATCCACACCTATTAACATCACGAAAACTTGCTTGCACGATAAAATCACCAAAATTACATCTAAAATCATGAATCGAACATCAACATCTATGAAATTTGAATGGAGCTCTCAAAAACTTCTAGAATTGCAACCAAGCGTCTGAATGCTATCAAACTAACTCCGAACGACCCTGAAATTTGCAGGCAAGTTCCAAATCATAATGGAGACCTACTTGATGTTTCAACTCTCACTTAACAATATCAAAATCACGAATCACACCTCAAGTCAAGCTTAATGAACTAATGAACTTTCAAAATTCAAAACTAATGGCGAACAAGCCTAAACACCTCGGAATGGCCTCAAATTTTGCAGATAAGTCATAAATGACAGTACAAACCTATTCCAACTTCCGAAACCGGGATCCGACCTTAAAATCAATAAAATCAAGTCCCGATCAAACTTTCCAAAATCTTCAATTTTCCAACTTTAGCCAGTTCATGTCGAAACGACCTACTGACCTCCAAATCAACATCCGGGCACGCTCCTAAGACCAAAATCACCATATGGAGCTATGTAAACCATCAAAACTGTATTCTGGATTCCTCTACACAAGAATCAAATTTCAAACAACTCTTATCACTTAAACTTCTAAAATAAGAATCCTTCATTCAAATTGATCCCGAATCATCTGAAAATCGAACTCGGCCACACACGCAAGTCATAACACATAATACGAAGTTGTTCGAAGCCTTAAGCTGCTAAACGTGATGCTAATTCTTAAAACGACCAGTCGACACGTTATATTTAGTTAACCGTTAAGCAATGTTTTCCTCCTTTCTTTCATAAGAATATCATAATGTAAGGATTTATTCAACTTGTCCAAACAACAATGTGAATCGATGTCATCAGGTAAAGTGAAGAGAAGTATCCCCACTTTTCTAACAACTTATTTGGATCGTTGGTATATGTCGTTTCATAATATATCGTATTGTATTATACTGTATTGTATTGTATTGTATTGTATTGTTTGTTGTAACAGATTGTATCATTTGTTGTTGTTTCATGATGCCACCCACCAACAATATGAAGAATAAAATGCAACATTACTAAGAAAAAATAGTATGCGGAATAGAATTATTAGATAAAAAGTAGGATAAAAGATAAAATATGATCATTTAATACTCCATAAGGAACGACAATATGAGAGGAAAAAACAAGAAAACGATGCCACCATATCAAGTATGTCATTCCATAAAGTGACACTTTCCGTCGTTGTGTAACAATGGATTTAACTATACGATACAATAAAATTTATATACCAATCAAAACATATATTATATTTAAAGTAACAATACATTACGATATGTAACAACTATCCAAACAAGTTGTCATTTGCCTGCCCTTGTATCTATTTCTATTTAAGTAAAAGTTTGATGTGATGTTATCCAATATAAAATGGCATAAGACAATATTTTTTATGCGAACTCCTTCCAATATCTCTATGATACTTGCACCAATTAGAAAAAAAAAAATTCATGAAGTACGTCCCAATTAGAGTTTTCTTAAAGTGTAGCTTAATTACTATATATTTTTTATTGGATTTGATTAATTAATCAACATTCTTGTGTTAATTTTTCTAATTTATGTGTCGAGTTATATAACAATTAGTTTCAAAGCAAAAGTTTCACATTTTCAATCTATGAGAATCAACTCAAAACTTATATTAATCACCATTTTTTTCAGAAGCCAATAAATGATACTGCTCAAATTATACTTCAAAATATAAATTAATGTTGTATCATTAAAAAGTGAGAAGCTACATATTACCTAAAATCATTTAACTTACGCATCGAATCAAGTCGCTCATGAAATAAGGTATAAGTGTAGGTAGCAAAATGAAGGCTAATGTAAGGAAATATTAAAAAAGAAATAAGTTGGAAAGATTTAGTAGCAAATAAGAGGAAAAATAAAGAGGGGGAAAAAAAGGAATAGTTACCCTATAACAAAGGTTGATACCTTATTTATTTTAAATAAATGCTCTTTTGAAAAATTATATTTCATAGCTATTTTTTGATTTTTTATAGCCAATATCTATTTATGGATACCTCCTACCCTTAAGCCATAAAATAAGCTTTGTATTATTTTTCTCTCTCATATCTCCTCAAATTTCTCTTATCCCCTACCCTATATCTATTCTCCCTCTCTCTCTCCACTTCTCGGATCAACAAAAAATTGCAATTCGAGTAGCAATCTTAAGACCAATTTTTCAACACAGATTGTGCCATAGCTCTGTATTTGATTAAACACTATATAGAGAGACTATGCTTTGTAACACAAATACCCCCAACAGAAACACTGTATCTAGAAGTTGATCTCCTTCGACATAAAAATCTATTTGTTTGTTCATAATGTATGCCATTTATTTAGTACTTGGTGAGAGATAATTTGATTTACCACACTGACCAACTATGTAACATTAGGAACATCACTGTAAGATTTTGTTGGTGAAATTTTGCCGGATAAAAAAAAAACTCCATTATTACGCCGGTAATTACGGGCTAATCGTTGGCAACCGGAAGCAACGACAACGCGCGAGCGAGGACTGGATATTGATGCTGCTTCAACGAGACGGCATTAGGGTTGTTCTTGAACAAAGACAACGGAGTTGGGGGATGAGCAACTTGAATTTTCTGTTAATATATTTCAATGTATTTCCATCTATCTCGCTGTGTTTCATTGCATTCATTATTTTTTTTAATTGTATTTCAATGTATATCGCTGTATTCTATGTATTTTATTGTATTCATTGTCTTTTTTTCATTGTATTTCAATGTATCTCGCTGTATTTTATGTATTTCATTGTATTCACTGTCTCTCTATATTCCATGAATGTATTCATATGCTTTTTCTAATTAATATAATTTATGTATTCAAATGTATTATATAATTTCACTGAAGATTTCTATATTTCTGGGGTGTTATTCGGTTGAGAATCTTTTATATAACTGGAAATACAAAATTTGTGTGTTATAATTGAGTTTGTTGAGTTATGTTAGGAGTCTATTATGTTAATTGATACACTTTTCATTTAAAAACAGTGTAATTCCCTGCTTTACACCGTGAATACATTCGAATACAATAACATGTCCAGTTGTAATCCCATGTTTCACGCCATGAATACAGTCGAATACACTCGAATACAAAAATTTGTCTAGCCTTAATCCCCGGTTTCACACCTAGAAATGCTATTGTATTCATGAATACAACAACTTAAATACATCAAATACACTCTAAAAAATTTGAAAACATAGCTATAGAAAGTATTATAGTAAATGATAGCTATAACTAGCTAATAACCACTAAACATAGTGGCTTATGAAAGTTTCTCAAAAATAGTTGCCCCTACAGCAAAGGTTGATACCTTATTTATTTTAAATAAATACCCTTTTAAAAAATTATATTCCATAGGTTTTTTTTTTGATTTTGTATAGCCAATATCTATTTATGGATACCTTCTACCCTTAAGCCATAAAATAAGCTTTGTATTATTTTTCTCTCTCATATCCCCTCAAATTTCTCCTATACCACATATATATTCTCCCTCTCTCTCTCTCTACTTCTCGGATCAACAAAAATTTGCAATTCGAGTAGCAATCTTAAGACCAATTTTTCAAAACACTGTATCTAGAAGTTGATCTCCTTCGACATAAAAATCTATTTGTTTGTTCATAATGTCTGCCATTTATTTAGTACTTGGTGAGAGATGATTTGATTTACCACATTGACCAACTATGTAACATCAGGAACATCGCTGTAAGATTTTGTTGGTGAAATTTCGCCGGATCAACAAAAACCTCCGTTATTTTGCCAGTAATTACGTGCTAATCGTTGGCAACTGGAGGCAACGGCGACACGCGAACGAGGACCTGATACTGATACTGCTTCAACGAGACGACATTAGGGTTGTTCTTGAACAAAGACGACGGAGTTGGGGGCTGAGCAACTTGAGTTTTCTGTTAATATATTTCAATGTATTTCAATGTATCTCACTGTATTTCATTGCATTCATTGTCTTTTTTTTTATTGTATTTCAATGTATCTCGCTGTATTCTATGTATTTTGTATTCATTGTCTTTTTTTCATTGTATTTCAATGTATCCCGCTGTATTCTATGTATTTCATTGTATTCACTGTCTCACTATATTCTATGAATGTATTCATATGCTTTTTTTAATTAATATAATTTATGTATTCAGATGTATTATATAATTTCTCTGAAGATTTATATATTTTTTGGGTGTTTTTCGGTTGAGAATCTTTTTTATAACTGGAAATACAAAATTTGTGTGTTATAATTGAGTTTGTTGAGTTATATTAGGAGTCTATTATAATAATTGATTCACTTTCCGTTTAAAAATAGTGTAATTCCCTGTTTTACACCGTGAATACATTCGAATACAGTCGAATACAATAACATGTCCAGTTGTAATCCCATGTTTCACGCCATGAATACAGTCGAATACACTCGAATACAAAAATCTATCTAGCTGTAATTCCCTGTTTCACGCCTAGAAATGCTACTGCATTCATGAATACATCAGCTTAAATACATCAAATATACTCTAAAAAATCTGAAAACATAGCTATAGAAAGTAATATAGTAAATGGTAGCTATAACTAGCTGATCACGCTCAACTATGTCTAATAAAAGACTAAGCGGGCGTTGAAATATAATCCGGGGTATTAAGCCCAGGGTCGATCCCACAGGGAATTAACGTATCAAGCAAGCCGTTAGAATACTCAACTTTTACTTAATCAATTCTCTCAAGACTTTTGAATATAAATTGGTGATGTTTTACTATTTCTACTGACAATAATAATAAACCAACAATTATTAACAATGTGTTGTAAACAATTATAATAAAGGTCTAAGGTTATGGTTTCCCCCGTCAGTGAACTTCCTTCTCGGATACTTCTTATAGTTCGATTAGTTGTCTCTATAAATCATGAACACTCTACCTACCATAAATCTCTCTCAATTAATTATGATAATTTACTAGAAGCACTCTCTCAAGTTACGCTAGCTAGATTGCATTACAGTTCACTTTAGATTGCACCCGAGGTATCGTTATCTCTANAATGGGTTCCACCGAAACCCTAGATTAAGAAATTAGCTACTCATGCTCATAAGAATCAAACCCAAAATAACTTGCATAATTAAACTACAAAGTAATGAATAAAAGCTGTAAAAATCAATGTTTTGCTTCTCTGAGTAGTATTCCACAGGCGTCTCTTGTCTCCAATGCTATCCCCCCTTTCAAGTTGTGTTTTTGGGTCTATTTATATGTTTGGGACAAACCCTAAACGTGTAGGAGACTTCTACTCAAACCGGGAAACACTTAAAATCTTCAAAACTCGGATTGGACCAGACCAGGGACCTGGCTTTATGGCCCAAACGCCTGGATAAAACCAAGCCAGGCCTGGCGTTATGGCTCTAACGCCTGGATAAAGCCAGGCCAGGCCTGGCCTTAAGGCCTAAACGCCTGGATAAATCCAGGTCAGGCCTGGCCTTAAGGCTCAAACGCCCGGCTATAGCCCGGTGCACTCCTCTTTGCCTCTTTAGCGTATTTTTGACGTTTGTGCATCCATTTAGCTCGGCTTCCATCTCCAATTCACCTACACATGAAATAGACTACATTATGCACATAAAAAGTGTATTTTTATCATTAACGCACATAAAATGTAAGGCACATAACGTGTTAAACCATGAATTCTAGCCACACATCACTAGCTAATAACCATTAAAACATAGTGGTTTATGAAAGTTTCTCAAAAATAGTTACCCCTTGTAGCAAAGGTTGATACCTTATTTATTTTAAATAAATACCCTTTAAAAAAATTATATTCCATAGCTATCTTTTGATTTTTATAGCCAATATCTATTTATGGATGCCTCATACCCTTAGGCAATAAAAAAGGCTTTGTATTATTTTTCTCTCCCATATCCCCTCAAATTTCTCCTATCCCCTACCCCATATCTATTCTCCCCCTCTCTCTCTCTACTTCTCGGATCAACAAAAATTTGCAATTCGAGTAGCAATCTTAAGACCAATTTTTCAACACAGATTGTGCCATAGCTCTGTATTTGATTAAACACTAGATTGAAAGACTATGCTTTGTAACACAAATACCCCCAACAGAAACACTGTATCTAGAAGTTGATTTCCTTCGACTTAAAAATCTATTTGTTTGTTCATAATGTCTGCCATTTATTTAGTACTTGGTGAGAGATGATTTGATTTACCACACTGACATGCCCCAAGAATGTCACGGAATCTAACCAGAACTCACACTTGGAGAACTTAGCATATAGCTTCTGTTCTCGCAAAGTCTGGAGCACAACTCTCAAATGCTGCTCGTGCTCCCCCAGGCTACGTGAGTAAATCAAAATGTCATCAATGAAGACAATGACAAAGGAATCAATATAAAGCCTGAATACCCTATTCATCAAGTCCATAAATGCTGCTGGGGCATTAGTCAAGCCAAAGGACATCACCAGGAACTTATAATGGCCATATCTCATACGAAAAGCAGTCTTCGGAACATCTAAGGCCCGAATCTTCAACTGATGATATCCCAATCTCAAATCAATCTTAAAAAACACCCGATCACCCTGCAACTGGTCAAACAAATCATCAATGCGCGGCAAAGGATACTTGTTCTTAATGGTGACCTTGTTCAACTGGCGGTAATCAATACACATCCGTATGGACCCATCCTTCTTCTTCACGAATAGAACTGGAGCACCCCACAGCGATACACTCAGTATGATGAACCCCTTAGCCAACAACTCCTCATGCTGATCCTTCAACTCCTTTAACTCCTTCTGAGCCATACGGTACGGAGGAATAGATATAGGCTGGGTGCTTGGAGCTAAATCAATGCAGAAATCAATATCACGATCCGGAGGCATGCCTGGAGGGTCTGAAGGAAATACATCAGCAAACTCTCAAACCACTGACACTGAATCAATCGTCGGAGACTCCGCGGTGGTATCCCACACATAAGAAAGATAGGCCAGACAACCCTTCTTGACCATATGTCGAGCCTTCAGGAATGAAACAACCCGGCTGGCTGCACTAACTGAGGAACCTCTCCATTCCAGCCTAGGCGACTCGAGCATGGCTAAGGTAACTATCTTGGCATGGAAATCTAGCACGGCATGATAAGGAGTTAACAAATCCATGCCTAAAATAACCTCAAAATCAACCATGTAGAGCAATAGAAGGTGCGCTCTGGTCTCGAACCCACAAAATGAAATCGCACAGGACCGATAAATCCGGTCTACTACCACAGAATCGCCCACGGGAGTGGACACATAAATAGGAGTACCCAAGGACTCGCGAGGAACATTCAGGAAACAAGCAAATAAGGCTGACACATATGAATAAGTGGATCCTAGATCAAATAACACTGACGCCTCTCTACCACATACTGAAATAGTAGCTGTGATCACGACATCTGAGGCCACTGCATCTGATCAGGCCACAATAGCATAGAATCTAGCTGGAGCACCGGATGACTGACCTCCACTGGAATGAATAGGGGCCGGCAGAGCTCCCCCTGCCTGGCCTCCACCTCTGGGATGAACTCTACCAGCCTGCCCTCCACCTCTGGGTGGACGAATCGCCGGTGCTAAGAATGTAGGCTGATAACTCTGCTGAACGGCCTTGCCTCGAAGCCTAGGACAAGTCCTCTTCATGCAGCCTAAATCCCCACACTCAACATCTCACCGGTGGCATGGCCTGCTGCCCTGAAGAAGAACCCTGGATAGCTGGGGGACGGTGAGAACCCTCTAGCATTGCACTGAAGTAAGGACTAGAAGACCCCTGATGACCGGAATACACGCCTGAGGAACCCTGAATGGCTGGTGGACGGTAGGAACTCTCTGGCATGGCGCTGAAATAAGGCCTCACTGGAGCGCCACGGGGAGGTGGTGGAGGAGCTGAATATGGAGGCCTGCTGGGCTGGCCTCTACCGAACTGACTTCTACCCCTGATTGGGGCACCTCTGAAATCTCCAGAAAATCTAGCTCTCTTATCCTGCTGACTCTGCTCTCTGCCCCTCGATCGATAACCCTCAATCCGGCGAGCTATCTCGACCACAAGATGATAGGGAGTCCCCATCTCCGCACTCTCTCAGGATCAGTAGGAAGTATCATAAGGGCATGACGAGACAACTCAAAAAACCTGGTCTCGTAGTCTGTCACTGACATCTGTCCCTGCTCCAGCTGGTCAAACTTATACTGCAACTCTTCCCTCTCGGAGTCTGGAATATACCTGTCTAGGAACAACTGAGTGAAGTTCTCCCAGGTGATAGGAGGGGAACCTGCTGGTCTACCAAGGATGTAGGACTGCCACCATCTGCGGGTCCTGCCCTCAAGCTGAAAAGTACTGAAGTCAACTCCATGGGACTCCAATATCCTCATGTTGTACAGTCTGTCCCTACACCTATCAATGAAATCCTGGGCATCCTCGCCCTTCTCACCTTCGAAGATAGGAGAGTGCAATCGGGTCCATCTATCCATTAACTTATGCAGATCACCGCCCGGGGTCTGATAGACTGGTACTGCATGGCCTGTGGTCTGGGCAGTAGGGGTCTGGACTTCCCGTCCTGCCTGAGATGTGGCAGGATCTGCTGGAAATAAACCAGCCTGCGTCATAGTGTCCATGAATCTCATCATACGACCCATGACCTCCTGGAAGCCTGGCACTGTCATAAAGTCTACTGGGACATGATCTGCTGGGGGCACCTCGCCCTGCTCCTCTATGATAGGATCCTTTGCCGGATCTACTGGGTGTGCTACTGGGACAGCTCTAGGACACCCTCGTCCCCTACCTCGGGCCAGTGCCCTCCCCCGGCCTCTACCACGGCCTCGAGCGGCAGGGGTAGCGGCATCTCCCAAGTCTGATACCATGTTGTCACGACCCAAATCCCAATTTAGGTCACGACGGCGCTCAACTTCGATGTCAGGCAAGCCAACCTTAATTTACTAGTGATCCCTTTTTGATTTATAAAATAATTCACCATACTTAAGAGATTTTTCTTTAAAATGCATAAATTCGAAGTGAATTAGTGACTTAGACCACCAAAAGTGAGAAATAAATATAGTAATCACCACCATCATTACAACCTAAAAGAATAGAATATCCACTACGTGGGCATACCAGGAACTGGCGTCACAGGTCTTCGGGCATCTAATAGATACTAATATACAAAAGAAAGTACAAGTTTGCCCTACTGTCTGAAGAAATAATACTGACATAACAAAAGAAAAGAGGAACTCCAAGGTGCTGCCAAAGATAAGCGTCAAGGAAAGAGCGTCAAGGAAAGAAACTCACCGAGAAGTCCACGCCCATTATATGTAAGGGACGAGCGCCGGATGAATACCCAGATGCACCTGCCTCAGAGCCTGTACAATTAAGTACAGAAGCGTGACATGAGTACATAAACAAATATGTACCCAGTGAGTATCTCGTCTAATCTCGAAGAAGTAGTGACGAGAGGTAAACGTGATACTTACTAGGGTCAAAGTTTAAATAACATAATTTAATAAGGGCTAGGCAGGTATAACGGTCGTAGTAATCACAAACACATAAAATATCAAGTATAATTGTAATTACCTTTGCATGTCAGTTTCACTAGCATATAATGTACTAAATTCCCTTTCCACATGAAACAGTTTACATAATTAAAACAAAACTCCCAGTAAGTTATATAGCACATAGAATGCCGAATGCGTACGACCGAAGCGCCGCGAAAATAAATGTGCACTGCCGATGGTCAAACGGCTCGAACCATAGATGCATATATTACCCTGCTCGCGAATCGAAATGCGACGCAGTTGACATAATAATAGGGATATTCCGCTCACGAATCATACATGTGACGTAGGTGCCGCATACATACATAAAATTATAAATATTTAGGGAGTTAACAGAGATTATACTTTAAAGCAAGAACTTAAGCAATATAATATGGAACATAACTTCCTAATATTATCATTCCAATTCAAGGATAATAAGCAACTCAAAATGCATTTAGGAATACATGTAAGGCACATATAAGCATGCTTGTGAGTCCTAGAACTACCCAACATAACATAGTAGTAGCTACGCATGGACTCTCGTCACTTCGTGCATGCGTAGCCCCCGCAAATAAGGACATGAAATTATTTATAATCACCTATGGGGACAATTCCCTCTTACAAGGTTAGAAAGGAGACTCACCTTGTGTTGAACCTACTCTCCGGGTCAAGAATGCGCCCGAAACTCCAAACTCGTCACCCAAGGGCTCGAAACTAGCCAAATGCTACATAAATACATCAATTTATGCTCAAAAGTATGGAATTTCCCTATTTAGTTAACCAATTTAGCCTACTTTGCAATATCTCAAAATACACCCTCGTGCCCACGTACTCGGATTCCGGAAGTTTTCGAAGGAAACACTTACCCACAACCTAAGGATCATTAATATATAGTTTATGTATGATTCCATGGCAAATTTCTTGGTAGTTCTCCCATTTTTCATAAAACCTAGGTTTTTACTATAACCCATGATTTTCCACTAATTAGTGTGTTAATCTACGTTAAAATTCAAGTATTCAACTTAAATTATAATAGGAATCACTTACCTCTCAATTGCTAGGTGAAATCTCTTCTTTGAAAGCTCCCAAAATCTCCACAAGTGAAGAAAAATGGCTAAAATGGGACTAAGTGCCATTTAAAACTAACACTGCCCAGCTGCCCCTTGTGTGCGATCACAACTGGGGCAGTGCAATCGTAAAAGTCAATGGCCAGGACCCCCTGGAAGTCTACTGTGCGATCGCACAAGGGGACTTGCGATCGCGGAGAGTAATTGGGCCAGGCCTGTGCGATTGCAGGGGAGAGGGTGCGAACGCAGAGAACAAAACTGGGCCATGCCACAAATCACCCATGTGCGAATGCAGACAAGACCATGCGATCGCACAGGGCATTTTCCCACACCCTGCCAACTCCTTCTATATGATCGCATTAATGCACCTGCGATCGCACTGAAGCAAACCAGTCAGTGAAAATCTGGTTTTTGAATTTATCTCCGAGGGGTCCGAAACTCACCCGAGCCCCTCGGGACCCTGTCTAAAGGCACTGGCAGGTCTATATTCATGATACGAACTCGCTCGAATTTCCCGAACGTGAAAAACAACAATGAAGCTAAGAATTCGACCCCAAAACCAAATTGAATCAAACTTTGAACTTAAAGTTCTAGAATTCGCTTTCAATGCGACGAACCAACCTATACTACTCGGAATGACCCCAAATTTTGCAAGCAAGTCATAAATGACATAACGGAACTATTCCCAATATCGGAATTCCGTTAAGACCTCGATAACACAAAAACACGTTCCAAACCAAATTTCAAACTTAAGGAAACTCCAATTTCGATATTGGGCGCCGAAACGCCCCCAGGTCACCCAAAACCCATTCCGAACATACGCCCAAGTACGAAATCATCATACAAAGCTACCGGAACCGTCGAAACTCAAATTCCGAGGTCGTTTAATCAAAATGTTGACCGAAGTCAAACTTTAGCCTTAAATGCCAACCTTAAGGAACCAATTGTTCCTATACCACTCTAAACGCCTCCGAATCCCAAACCACCCGTCCCCGCAAGTCATAAATCGTAGTAAGCCACTACGGGAAGTCTCATTTAGGGGAACAGGGTCCTAATACACAAAACGACCGGTCGGGTCCTTAGATTCTTGTCACGGTCCAAATTTCTCTCAGTTGGGTACCGTGATGACACCTAGTCTTAGGGACTAGGTAACCCTAATATTTTACTAAGCATCAACAATAATAAAAGAAAACATAGCAGTCTTGATATGGAAACCTTGACATAGTTTACAATTTCCCAAAACCCGGCAAGTACAAGTCATAAACTCTACGAAGTCTTTCTACAATTCTAAATACAACTGTCCAGAAATAATAAGTACAGTTGAAATAGATAGACAGGTGACTCCGAAGCTTGCGAATGCAACAACAGGTTTACCTCTAGTCTCCTCAGCAAAGCTCCACACAACTAGCAACAGTCAATACCTGGATCTGTGCAAACAAAAATGCACAGAAGAGTAGTACGAGCACACCACAGTGGTGCCCAGTAAGTATCAAGACTAACCTCAGTGAAGTAGTGACGAGGACTAGTCCAGACACCCACTGGTCTAATGAGTAAAAGACATAAGTAGTAGCGACCGAAACAAAATATTTATCTGAAATCTTTGAATATAATTAAAGATGGGAAAAATATAAAGCGGAAGGAAGTGTAGTAATTAAGCAACGGAAATAGCAAGACAGGAATACGCAAGAAAGGGAAGGACATCACACAAGCCAACGTCGGAAATCACAAGATTATGAAACACACAAAATGTAGCACTGCATCAAGTTACTCCCATCAAGCATTAGCAAATAGTCTCAATAAATATAAAAAACAAACAGTCAAACCCTCGAGTAAAAACCTTTAAAGCGTGAGTTTATATCGAAAGCTTTTGAAAATATAATCTTTTCAAGATATAGGAAATCTTCTTTAAAACATACTTTTCTGAATGTATATGTATATATATTCTTATAAAGGAAATCATTAGAACATAGTTCCCTTAAAAATACGTGGTATTAAATATACTTTCCTAATACTGCTCCTTCAAATATCATTTGTTCAAATATACTTTCCTAAATACTGCTCATTCAAATATAATTTATTCAAATATACTTTCCTAAATATTGTTCATTCAAATATCATTTATTCAAATACACCTTCCCAAATACAGCGCTTTCTAATATCATTTGTTAAAATATACTTTCCCAAATACTGCTTTTCAAATATCATTTCAATATGTGTATATGTGTATATATGTATACTTCCCAATCCAAATCTCCTCAAGGATAAACCACCGTAACTCAGTCCATAACTCAGATAATCGTGCAATGCAATGCAGGGGAAAGTCTTAGGTCTCGGCCCGCAATCCCAATGTAACTATGCAATGCAATGCAGGGGAAAGTCATAGGTCTCAGCCCGAAATCCCAATGTAAATATGCAATGCAATGCAGGGGAAAGTCTCAGGTCTCAGCCCGTAGTCCCAATGTAAAAATGCAATGCAATACAGGGGAAAGTCTTAGGTCTCAGCCCGCAGTCCCAATGTAAAAATGCAATGCAATACAGGGGAAAGTCTCAGGTCTCAACCCGCAGTCCCAATACAAATATGCAATGTAATGCAGGGGAAAGTCTCAGGTCTCGGCTCGCAGTCCCAATGTTATAATTCGATGCAATGCAGGGGAAAGTCCCAGGTCTCAGCCCGCAGTCCCAATGTAAATATGCAATGGAATGCAGAGGAAGGTCTCAGGTCTCAGCCCGTAGTCCCAATGTAAATATGCAATGCAATATACGGAGAGAAAACAACCAGAACACAGCGAACACATTGCGCAAACCACAACGAGCACCACAGCAAACAGAAGACAATTGCAAGGTACGATGATAAGTTCGACACGATAACTTCAATCAAAATAGTGGCAAAACTCACTAATAAGCAGAAGTCACTTAAGGGAGAAACCAAGTATCAATGAAGCAATGTAACGAGCAGAAAACCTAACAGTTATAGCAACAATTCACAATACTCAAGTCAATAAATAGTGAACCAATCATCCCGGCTAGGGAAACAGCTATAACCAATCTCACCTAACAGTTTGTTTCACAGACTAAACTCAGCTTAAGCTAATATTCAATATTAAGAGGCACCAAGGAAACACCGCCAATATGGGTTATTGCCAACTATACCTAAGTAACATTTAAGGTGAATCATGTAAATCATCATGTATGACTCACGGGCATTCTTGACACCAAACTATAGATATTTCAATCCATGTTAATCAATTCTACGACTAGATTATACTAATTCTAATCAATTAGGCAGTTTGTGAAGGAACTTTAGCATAGTGGTAGAAAAGGGAAAATATTAAGCTAAGTCAAATTAAGATCAAATAATCAACAAAGAGGAATCGAAGTCAAGGAAATCTAATTCAAACAGAGAAAGATGAAGCTAGTAATCAGAAACTCAACCATAACAGTTACCACTTCATACGCCGGAGATATAGGGACCTAAGAATCCTAAAAGGCCAACCTATTTGCAAATAAGTCCGAGTACGCACTCATCACCTCGCGTACACTGGCTACAATCAACATAGAAGACTTAATCCTAAGGGGTAGTTCCCTCACACAAGGTTAGGCAAGATACTTACCTCAAAGACGACAACCAATACTCTAAAATGGACTTCTCGGGCGGGAAGACCTCCGGACGGCTCAAATCAACTAAAACAACTTCAAAAATGCACATAAAAATATAAGGGACTATTCAAAATGATAAAGTTTCAATTTTTACCAAGTTATAAAAATCGACCCAAAAAGTCGACCCCTAAGCCCACACCTCGGAACTCGATAAATTTTACCAATTCCGATTACCCATTCCGATACGAGTTCACTCATACTAAATTTATCCAAATCCGATGACAATTGGTCATTCAAATCATGAATTTTCAATTTAGAAATTTTCTTTCAAAAACCCAAGTTTGTTCAACCAAAGCACAAACTAAATGATGAAAACAAGAACTAATTCATGAAATATAATTAATTATGGTGGAAGAACACTTACCCATTCGATTATCTTGAAAATCCCCAAAAATCACTCTCCAAACCGAAGTCCAAAGTTCAAAATATGAAGAAAATGGCTAACCCTCGTTTATATGAATCTGCCAGGACTTCCGCATCTCCGACTAACTTAACCGCACCTGCGATCTCTCTAACCGCACCTGCGCTCTAGTACGTACCTGCTCCCAAAGATCGCTCCCGCGGGGACCGCACCTGCGCCCTAAAGATCCGCACCTGCGAAGGCTGCCCAGTCCACCCCATCTCGCACCTGCGCACTATTTCCGCACCTGCGAAGCTCGCACCTGCGGTTTCCCCATTCAAAGGTGCGGCCACGTCAGAACAACAGCTCCAGCTGCCTTTTCCAAACTTTAAACTTCCCGTTAACCAGCTTAAATCATCCCGAGCCCATTAGGACCTTAACCAATTACACCAATAGGTCACATATCATCACGCGAACTCAGTCGGACCCTCGAAACACCCAAAACAACACCCGAATCACCGAATCAAACCAAAAATAAAAGTTATAACTTTCAAAACTTCAAATATCCAAAATCGTGCCGAAACCTATCAAATCAACTCGGAACGCCGTGAAACTTTGCAGACAAGTCCCAAATGACACAACGGTCCTACAGCCACTCCTGGAAGTCCATTCCGAGCACGATATTAAAATTCAACATGTTGGCCAGAATCGCCAAAATTCTAACTTCCGCCAAATGACCTCAAATTAATCTACGGACCTCCAAATCCGATTCCGGATGCACGCCTAAGTCCAAAATCATCATACGAAGTTGTGGGCGTTAACCAAAACTCATTTCGAGTCCGTTTACCCAAAAGTCAACCCTCCGGTCAACTCCTTTCACTTAAGCTTCAAAATTTGAAAATTCTCCCCTAATTCGACTCCGGATTATCCGGTAACTGAAACTAACCATGCACACAGGTCGATATACATAATGTGAAGCTGATTATGACCTTATACCATTGGACAAAGCTTAAACTCTCAAAACGACCAGTTGGGTCGTCACATTCTCCCCCTCTTAAACAAACGTTCATCCTCGAATGTGCCAAGATTCACCTTGAACTCTTCCACTTACTGATTTCACACTTCCAACACACACCTTCAGGTGACCCCACGTCACCCCTGCTACATAAGCCTGATGACACCATCACAACTGCAATTTAGCCTTCCTATTACAACCGATAAGCCTCATACCTCTACTTTGTCATCTTCTACTCATTTACAAAGGACCCAATCCTAATTCCATATCCGGCATTAGCCTCAAACAACTGCATTGGATTAGGACTACCCCCATAAAAAGTAAGTCCATACTACATAGCACATCACACATAGGTTCAAATAACACTTCTGATCACAATAGCTGCCCGAAATCAACTCAACATTGGCAATTAGCCCCACATCTGACGAACTATGTTCCAAACCCAATAATACTGATAATGATGCAATAAACACGAATATTTCATTATTAAACACCCAAATTACTAAGCCACAACTAACACCACCGGGCACACATCCCGCAAGTTGGACTAAAGAAGCACATAACGAAATTGTTGAGTAGGAAAGATAGAAGCATATATAAAGGTACTATCAAACAAGTCCATAGGCATAAATCTCTATCGATACCGACTTACCAAAAGCAATATAACAAGAGAGAAGCAAAGCATATGAACAAGTCACAAGGAATCACGAGGGTCTCGCCCTCAACTCTACGGCATATGTCAAATATATATCATACCAATAGAAATCTCCCGCTAATTCATCTTGGCTAACAAAATCATAGCGCTCACTTACTCACATCTCAATGGAGTATCAAATCACAACTCGAAAACAAAATACTCGGGAGAATCGCATAAAGTTTACCACGAAGGACGACATGGACTCACTTCCAGTTTCAACACTAGCAAGGATGAATAAAACAATGATAGACACGACTACTACTCATAGAATCTCCCAACAGGAGCAAGCACAAAAATAAAGTGCAATACATGAAACTCACTCATAAATAAGACAACAAATAATGGGAACTCGTCCTGATCAACAAGACTATAGTGAAATACAATGGTACCCCACTTTAGCACATCAAGCCATACCTGGGTGATGATATCTGACACGACGACCTCTAGCCTACTATATGCAACACATCAACGGGTCGGGTCTCCCCCTCTTAGGCGCCTTCTATCCACCTGAACACCCTGCTATAACTCTCCCACCTTAATCCTGGAACAATATCTTACCCTGTAGCTAACATCTCCACACTGAAAATAATCTCTCTGCCGATGTGCCTGTGGAAGACATATGATACGGATCCTCGGAGACCCATGAGTATCTAAAACACTCCCATGCAAAGTTGGTAATGAAACTGAGCTGGTTGACCTAAGATTCTCTATCGTGCCTGAGTCCCTCAATGAATCTACGGACTCGCCCTATAATTGAAGCAACCAAGTGAGGTGTATATCTGGCCAACTCACTGAATCTGACGGCGTACTCCAATGGTGACATAGCGCCCTGACGCATCTGCTTAAACTCCGTGCGCTGTGCATCCCGGCGGAACTGAGGTGCGACCTCCCTCAAAACATCTCTGAAAACTGAATCCATGCTAGTAAGGCTAACTCGGGAAGGCTAACCCAAATCATATGCCGCCACCACTGATCAATCCACTACTATGGACCTGAGACGTGACAAAAGCAATCTCGCTCGTCTCCACAATACCCGAAGTACGAAGAATATGGTGACACTCCTCCAGTAAACCCTGGGAATCACCTGCTGCCAATCTACTGAAAGATAGAAGGGTGGTACTTCCAGTACCTCTAAATCCCAAGGTGCTTTACCTCGATGTTGCTGTCTCAACCACGGGCGGAACTGAAACCACATGCCGTACTGCCATGACAACTGGAACTTGACAATATGATCTCGCTGCTCTGGAGTGTAGACGGTGGGAATCTGAACTCCTCCCCTGATCTGTGAAGCATCTGGTGCACTAGAATCAACCCGGCCTGAGCCGATGTACCAATTGTACTCAAACTGTGCTCCGGTCTTCTGAAGTCCGGGGTAGCAACAGGCACCCCCAGCACCTGCCCCCTAACTAGGACTACTGGCGACTCCTCAACAACTGCTCTAGTAGGCATCTTAACTGCGGCAGGTGCTCCTCGTTGGCCTCTTTCTCTGACCCTTGTGACATTTTCTTCGGGGTAACGTCATCAGGAGACGCAGTTCGTGTCCTCACCATCGGTGAGGGAATGAATCGAAAATTTCAAATTTCAGGGTCAATGAACTTGTACGATAGGAATGAAGGAAGTGAAATCATCCTAATACTTTCGTAGCCTCTCGAAGATAAGTACAGACGTCTCCGTACCGATCCGCATGACTCTACTGAACTCTCTTATGACTTGTAGTACCTATGAACCTAGGGCTTTGATACCAACTTGTCACGACCAAAATATCCCTCCGTTGGGTACCGTGACGACACCTAGTCTTAGGGACTAGGTAAGACTAATATTTTACTGAGCATCAACAATAATAAAAGAAAACATAGCAGTCTCAATATGGAAACCTTGACAGAGTTTACAATTTCCCAAAACCCGGCAAGTACAAGTCATAAGCTCTACGAAGTCTTTCCACAATTCTAAATACAACTGTCCAGAAATAATAAGTACATTTGAAATAGATAGACAGAAATAATAAGTACATTCGAGTCTCCTCAGCAAAGCTCCAAACAGCTAGCAACAGTCAATACTTGGATCTGTGCAAAAAAAAAATGCACAGAAGAGTAGTATGAGCACACCACAGTGGTGCCCAGTATGTATCAAGACTAACCTCGGTGAAGTATTGACGAGGACTAGTCCAGACACCCACTGGTCTAATGAGTAAAAGACATAAGTAGTAGCGACCGAAACATAATATTTATCTGAAATATTCAAATATAATTAACGAAGGGAAAAATATAAAGCGGAAGGAAGTGCATTAATTAAGCAACGGAAATAGCAAGAAAGGAGTACGCAAGAAAGGGAAGGACAACACACAAGCCAACGTCGGAAATCACAATACCATGAAACACACAAAATGCAGCATTGCACCAAGTTACTCCCATCAAGCATTAGCAAATAGGCTCAATAAATATAAAAAAAAATAGTCAAACCCTCGAGTAAAATCCATTAAAACGTGAGTTTATATCGAAAGCTTTTGAAGATATAATCTTTTCAAGATATAGGAAATCTTCTTTAAAACATACTTTTCTAAATGTATATGTATATATATTCTTATAAAGGAAATCGTTAGAACATAGTTCCCTTAAAAATACGTGGTATTAAATATACTTTCCTAATACTGCTCCTTCAAATATCATTTGTTCAAATATACTTTCCTAAATACTGCTCATTCAAATATACTTTCCTAATACTGCTCATTCAAATATCATTTATTCAAATACACCTTCCCAAATACTGCGCTTTCAAATATAATTTGTTCAAATATACTTTCCCAAATACTGCTTTTCAAATATCATTTCAATATGTGTATATGTGTATATATGTATACTTCCCAATCCAAATCTCCTCAAGGATAAACCACCGGAACTCTGTCCGTAACTCAGATAATCGTGCAATGCAATGCAGGGGAAAGTCTCAGGTATCGGCCCGCAGTCCCAATGTAACTATGCAATGCAATGCAGGGAAAAGTCTCAGGTCTCGGCCTGCAGTCCCAATGTAAATATGCAATGTAATGCAGAGGAAAGTCTCAGGTCTCAGCCCGCAGTCCCAATGTAAAAATGCAATGCAATGCAGGGGAAAGTCTCAAGTCTCAGCCCGCAGTCCCAATGTAAATATGCAATGCAGGGGAAAGTCTCAGGTCTCAGCCCGCAGTCCCAACGTAAAAATGCAATGCAATGTAGGGGAAAGTCTCAGGTCTCGGCCCGCAGTCCCAATGTAAATATGCAATGCAATGCAGGGGAAAGTCTCAGGTCTCATCCCGCACTCCCAATGTAAATATGCAATGCAATGCAGGGGAAAGTCGCAGGTCTCAGCCCGCACTCCCAATGTAAATATGCAATGCAATGCAGGGGAATGTATCAAGTCTCAGCCTGCAATTCGAATGTAAAAATACAATCAATGCAGGGAAAGTCTCAAGTCTCAGCCCGCAGTCCCAATGTAAATATGCAATGCAATGCAAGGGAAAGTCTCAGGTCTCAGCCCGCAGTCCCAATGTAAATATGCAATGCAATGCAAGGGAAAGTCTCAGGTCTCAGCCCGCAGTCCCAATGTAAATATGCAATGCAATGCAAGGGAAAGTCTCAGGTCTCAGCCCGCAGTCCCAATGTAAATATGCAATGCAATGCAAGGGAAAGTCTCAGGTCTCAGCCCGCAGTCCCAATGTAAATATGCAATGCAATGCAAGGGAAAGTCTCAGGTCTCAGCCCGCAGTCCCAATGTAAAAATGCAATGCAATGCAGGGGAAAGTCTCAGGTCTCGGCCCGCAGTCCCAATGTAAATATGTAATGCAATGCAGGGAAAGTCTCAGGTCCTAGCCCGCAATATGCAATGCAATACATGGGGAGAAAACAACCAGAATACAGCGAACACAATGCACAAACCACAACGAGCACCACAACAAATAGAAGACAATTGCAAGGTACGACGATAAGTTCGACACGAGAACTTCAATCAAAATAGTGGCAAAACTCACTAATAAGCAGAAGTCACTTAAGGGAGAAACCAAGTATCAATGAAGCAATGTAATAAGGAGAACCTAAAAATTATAGCAACAATTTCCAATACTCAAGTAAATAAATAGAGAACCAATCATCCCGGCAAGGGAAACAGCTATAACCAATCTCGCCAAACAATTTGTTTCACGGACTAAACTCAGCTTAAGAAAATATTCAATATTAAGAAGCACCAAGGAAACACCGCCAATATGGGTGATGGCCAACTATACCTAAGTAACATTTAAGGTGAATCATGTAAATCATCATGTACGACTAACGGGCATGCTTGACACCAAACTATAGATATTCCAATCCTTGTTAATCAATTATACGACTAGATGATACTAATTCTAATCAATTTAGTAGTTTGTGAAAAAACTTTAGCATAGTGGTAGAAGAGGGAAAATATTCAGCTAAGTTAAATTAAGATCAAATAATCAACAAAGAGGAATCGAAGTCAAGAAAATCTAATTCAAATAGAGAAAGATGAAGCTAGTAATTAGAAACTCAACCATAACAATTACCACTTCATACGCCGGAGATATAGGGACCTAAGAATCCTAAAAGGCCAACCTATTTGCAAATAAGTCCGAGTACGCACTCGTCACCACGCGTACACGGGCTACAATAAACATAGAAGACTCAAATTCTAAGGGGTAGTTCCCTCACACAAGGTTAGACAAGATACTTACCTCAAAGACGACAACCGGTAATTGAAAATGGACTTCTCGCGCGGGAAGACCTTCGGACGGCTCAAATCAACTAAAACAACTTCAAAATGCACATAAACATATAAGGGAATATTCAAAACAATAAAGTTTCAATTTTTACTAAGTTATAAAAATCGACCCAAAAAGTCGAACCCTGGGCCCGCACCTCGGAACTCGACAAATTTAACCAATTCTGATTACCCATTTTGATACGAGTTCACTCATACTAAATTTATCCAAATCCGATGACAATTAGTCATTCAAATCATGAATTATCAATTTAGAAATTTTCTTTCAAAAACCCAAGATCGTTCAACCCAAAGCACAAATTAAATGATGAAAACAAGAACTAATTCATGAAATATAATTAATTATGCTGGAAGAACACTTACCCATTCGATTATCTTGAAAATCCCCAAAAATCGCACTCCAAACTGAAGTCCAAAGTTCAAAATATGAAGAAAATGGCTAACCCTCGTTTATATGAATCTGCCAGGACTTCCGCACCTGCGACTAACTTAACCGCTCCTGCGAGATCACAGGTGCGAAACTCTAACCGCACCTGCGCTCCAGTCTGCACCTGCGCCCAAAGATCGCTCCCGCGGGGACCGCACATGCGCCCCAAAGATCCGCACCTGTGATGTCTGCCCAGTCCACCCCAGCTCGCACCTGCGCACTATTTCCGTACCTGCAAAGCTCGCACCTGCGGTTTCCACATCCGCAGGTGAGGCCACGTCAGAACAACAACACCAGCTGCCTTTTCCAAACTTTAAACTTCCCGTTAACCATCTTAAATCATCCCGAGCCCCTCAGGAACTTAGCCCATTACACCAATAGTCATATATCATCACACGAACTCAGTCGGACCATCGGAACACCCAAAACAACGCCCTAATCACCGAATCAAACCAAAAATCAAACTTATAACTTTCAAAACTTCAAATATCCAAACTCATGCCGAAACCTATCAAATCAACCCGGAACGACGTAAAAATTTGCAGACAAGTCCCAAATGACACAAGGTCCTACAGCCACTCCTGGAAATTCATTCCGAGCCCGATATTAAAATTCAACCTGTCGGCCGGAATCGCCGAAATTCTAACTTCTGCCAAATGGCCTCAAATTACTCTACGGACCTCTAAATCCGATTCCGGACGCACACCTAAGTCCAAAATCATCATACGAAGCTGTTGGCATTAACCAAAACTCATTCCGAGGTCATTTACCCAAAAGTCAACCCTCCGGTCAACTCGCTTCACTTAAGCTTCAAAATTTGAAAATTCTCCCCTAATTCGACTCCGGATTATCCGGTAACTGAACTAACCACGCACACAGGTCGATATACATAATGTGAAGCTGATTATGACCTTATACCACTGGATGGAGCTTAAACTCTCAAAACGACCAGTCGGGTCGTCACAATTCTCTACCTCATAAACAAATGTTCGTCCTCGAACGAGTCTAGAATCATACTTGAAGTGCTGAATAAATGTGGATATCTGATTCGCATATCCTCCTCGGACTCCCCGGTCACATCCTCGAATGGTTGGCCCCTCCACTGGACCTTTACGGCAGAAACTATCTTTGATCTCAACTGGCGATCCAGCCTGTCAATAATAGCATTTGGCTCCTCCTCGTAGCCCAGCTTCTCATCCAACTGAATAGTGCTGAAATCAACCACGTGAGAGAATTCGGCGTGGTACCTCCGAAGCATGGATAAACTGCGAGGTAAATCAAGCTCATAAGCAACCCCTCCAACTCGCCTCAATACTTTGAAAGGACCTATAAACCTCGGGCTCAACTTGGCCTTCTTCCCGAACCTCATAATACCCTTCATCGACGTGACTTTCAACAGAACCTTATCTCCCTCCATAAATGATACATCACGCGCCTTCTGATCCGCGTAACTCTTCTGTCTGGACTGTGCTGTGCGGAGCCTCTCCTAAATCAACTTCACTTTCTCCAAAGCATCTCTCACAAGGTCGGTGCCATATAACTTAGCCTCACTAGGCTCAAACTACCCGATAGGAGAACGACATCGCCGACTTTGAAGCTAAGGCTAAGTCGAAAGTTTCTCTTATATCTGTTCAAACACTAAACAAATTCGTGACTTATTATTGAAACCGGTGACACTTTACTTCACGCTAACATTGAATCAAAATCAAAAATTCAAATGCCAAAACAACAGACGAAATCAAAGAACAATTTCACTTTCATATTAGTTTCAGTACGTACCTAAACAACAACGAATAAATCCTAAGTCTGAAAATAAGATGATGAAACCCAGCCACAGATGAAGCAGAACCAGCAACAACANGGGTGTGGTCAAAAAATAGTTGTTCACAGGTGACCGTAGTCACTCCGTACTGAGGAAAAAGGCCAATCCAGCCCTACGGAGAAAGTCCATCTCCGGATTACAACACTCAGAAAAGATCCATGTCCAGGGACGATCCATCCCTCACATAACATCCACTTCGGACACAATCCATGCCCAGGGAAAATCTATCACTCAACATCAATGCGCTCACTAGGGGTGTAAACACTCCGGAGGGGCCCTAGTGGCCCAAGCGCCATAGGAAGCCAACCAAGGCATGATTTAATATCGCTGCGGTGTGCATTCCGA
The DNA here is from genome assembly GCA_005239525.1 of Nicotiana knightiana. Taxonomy (NCBI): domain Eukaryota; kingdom Viridiplantae; phylum Streptophyta; class Magnoliopsida; order Solanales; family Solanaceae; genus Nicotiana; species Nicotiana knightiana. Next base: position 71,830 of record ML424869.1, read on the forward strand.
TCTCATAAATGTCTCAATAACAAGCTCTCGGCCTCACTCAGTAATTACTCTTCAGTCTCACTCACATGGATCATAGATGCATCCATCAACCCGAAACAATGATCAGTATGCACATAATTAACAATACTGAGACTGAGATATGAAGTGATATGCTATAACAAGACTGAGTATATGAAATTAAATAATCACAAAATGAGACAGTAATATACGACCACTCGGGTCTCAGCATTTTCGGCGTGAAACCTTAATATATATAACTTATCACGATTTCTACCATGTTCGCATTATTCACATTAATAGAAGCACAAATATCATCAGGAAATACCCACTAAGTGGTGCCATGGAATAAGCCAGGCCACAAATACTCGGTGCACGCCCACACACCCGTCACTTGGCATGTGCATCACCTCAATAATAGTCATAAATCATTTAGCTCGGGGTTTCGAACCCTCATAACCGAGGTTGGAAACTTTACTTACCTCAAAACCGGCGAAAATACTATTCCGCAGTGCCTTTGCCTCTAAATCCAGCCTCTGAGTGCTCCAAATCTCTATGAAGAACACTGATTTCCCTCTTCAAAATCGCCCCAAAGCTCTTTTCCCGTTCAAAAATGGTGTAAAAAAAATAGGTTATGGTCGCGGAGGGTTTAATTTTATATTGCTCAGGTATACACACTGTGCGATCGTGGCTCCATCTGTGCGTTCGCGGTGAAAACAATTTACCAGCCCTTATTTAACCCTATGCGATCGCGGCCTCCTCTATGCGATCGCATAGAACAATTTTCCAACAACCTTCTCCAACTCTTCCGGATAGCCTCTAGTATAATAGTCATAACTTTTTGTACAAAACTTCAAATTAAAATTGGTTTAACTTTCTGAAAACTAGACATCAAGAGCTACAACTTCCATTTTTTGGATCATCTTCAAATTCCTTATACCTTGTGAGTTATAAGCTTCCAAAGTCGGGACAGTGCAACAGAAATTTTACTCTGTGCGATCGCGGGAAGCCTGGTGCGATCGCACAACACAACTAGATTTTTCCAAATTTTCTCTATGCTAACGCATCCAAATCAATGCTATCGCACTGTACACCTCTGAAGCCAAAAACCAACAACTAGAAATGGCCTAGAAATGGCCTGAAACCACCCGAAACTCACCCGAGACCCTCGAGACCTCAACCAAAACATACCAACACATCCCATAACATCACACAAACTTAGTCGAGCCTTCGAATCACAAAAAACAACGCAAAAACACTAAATCACATCGAATTCAAGCCTATGAACTTTGAAATCTCTAAATTCCACCAACGATGCCGAAACTATACAAAACGCATCCGATTGACCTGAATTTTTGTACACATATCCAAAATGACATTACGAACCTGTTCCAATTTCCGGAATTCCATTCCGACCCCGATAGCCTAATTTCCCCTACCGACCGGAAATTACCAAAAACTAACTTTCGCCAATTCAATCCAAATTCTACACCGGTCATCACAAAAATATTCCGAACACACTCCTAAGTCCCAAATCACCTAACGAAGCTATCCGAGACATAAAATTCGTATTCCGAGGTCGTTTACCTATAAGTCAACTCTCAGTTGACTTTTTCAGCTCTAAGGCTATTTTTAAAGACTAAGTGACTAAATTCTCATTATAATTATTCCGATTCCGAGCCTACCAACTCTAACACATCAAGAACAGTTTAACCAAGCTATGACGAGGAAATAACAGTAAATATAATTGCAGATTCTATGTACCGACCGACCGGGTCGTTACATTCTCCCCCTCTTAAACAAACGTTCGTCCTCGAACGTGCCAAGAGTTGTTCCAAAAGACATCAACCGCCGAATAACCTTACCATGCACACACCCGGGGCGACCCCACGTCACCCTACCCCGCATCGATCTAATAATACAACACATTCAAATGCCACTATATCCAACCTATTCCTACGCCTTAGAACCTAAATTCCACGTCAGAACTCATCTACAAGATTAGAATCATGCCTCCACACACCGTATACGCCTGAACCAAATCAAACGAATCTGAAAGAACACAACTCATACGTCCAAACTCTATGATACCTAGCTACTTTGCCTTAATCAAATCCTTTAGACGACCACAACAGAACCGCACTATGTGTGCCTAAAACCAATGAATCGCCGCTCCCCGAAGTAGGGACGGGTAACCCCTAGATCATCCCGGAGCACAGACAAACCCAATAGCCATTAACTGACACCCTCACAATAGCTCTATAGAGTCAAACAATCCGGTTCGGTGCAAACCACCTACATCAAGTAATACCTAAAAGTATAATCCTCTATCTTATCAAACTACGTTGAAGCCGACCATACTCAGAAATGGCACATCCACCCGGGACTCCAGACCCCAATAGGTACCACACACAACCGACACACACGGTCCATAACAACAACATCACCCACAAGGGCTAGCACATGAACAGATGTAACAAAAGATTTACGGGGCGTATCCAGGGAATGGGCTAAAATATGGTGAACATGTGAATATGAAAAACCGGAATCAATTAAAAACTGAAGCTTCTCGTGACAAACTGAAACAATACCTGGGATCATGGCATAAGAAGCCATCTTATCCGGTCTGGCTGAAAATGCATAAAATCGGGCCTGCTCACCACCAGATCGACCTCCTCCTCTAGGGCGACTCTTACTTTCCTGACCCCCACCTCTAGCTTCCTGGACGGGCGGTGCAGCTATTGAGTCTGAAACCGCAGGCTGACTCCTCTGCTGATAAGTACCTCTCGCAAGACGAGGACAAAACCTCTTAATATGGCCAACATCTCCACATTCAAAGCAACCTCTCTCGGAGAATGGCACTGGGGATTGAAGGGAACCCCTAGCACCAGGATAACCACTGGAAGAACCAGGAATAGATGAACTCTAAACCGATGGTGCGCAAGATGAACTCTGAGCTGGCAGGGCACTACAAGATGGGTGCACCTGATGCGAACTATGAGGATTATGACCAACTGATCCACCACGATAACCTGAGCGACCTGGTTGAGCCTGCCCGAATGGACGACCTCTACCGGGCTGAGGCTGTACCCCTGGAGGAACCCCACCAAAACTCCCAGATCCTCGAGACCTCTTGGCCTCCCTCTCGATCCACTCTTGGCGGAGAACCGACTCAATCTCTCTAGAAATGTCAACTACCTCCTCAAAAGAAGCTCCAGATACCCTCTCCCTAGTCAGAAAAATCCGAAGCTGATAAGTGAGGCCATCAACAAACCTCCTGATTCTCACCCTATCCATGGGAACTAGCCAAATAGTATGACGGGCCAACTCGGAGAACCTCATCTCATACTGCGTCACAGTCATGTCCTCCTGGCGCAACTGCTCGAACTACCTGCGCAGCTCCTCCCTGCGGGACTACGGTATATACTTTCCCAAGAATAGAATGGAGAACTGACGCCAGGTAAGGGGCGCTGCATCAGCAGGTCTACGCCTCTCATAGGCCTCCCACCAAGCGAGTGCAACTCCTGCAAACTGGAAGGTAGTAAATGGGACCCCACTAGCCTCCAGTATCCCTGTTGTGCGAAGGATCCTCTAACACTTGTCCAAAAAGCCCTGGGCGTCCTCGCCCTCAGTACCACTAAAATTCGGAGCCTGGAGTCTACTAAACCTCTCTAACCTACGCTGCTCGTCATCAGCCAAAGCTGGGACCATAAAATCTTAGGCAGGGGCAACCGGCTGGACTGGAACTGTCCCTGGTGTCTGAAGCCCCTCAGTAACATGCTTAGGTGTCCAGGCAGCTGGAGTCTGAGTGCCTTCCCTGGTCTGAGAAGTAGCGGCAGTAGTAGACATGGCGACTGCCTGTGCAAGACTGGTGCACACGGTCAGAATCTGAGCAAGGGTCTCCTGAAGACCCGGATCACAATGGGCACTGCTGGTGCTTGAGCCTCTCCCACTGGGATCTCCACTGTGGGGACCTGATCCTGAGTAGTGGGAGGATCCACAGGTACTGCCCTCGCTGATGAGCGAGTTGCACCCCTCCCCCTGCCACAACCTCGACCACTGCCTCGACCTCCAGTTGGTCCTGCTGGTGTCTGATCACCACGATCTGTAGCACGAGTCCTCACTATCTGTGAGAGAATGAAAACAACAGAAGTTTAGTTACAGAATTCAACAGAGTCGCACGACAGAATTCAATAATGTGGGATAGTATCATACAACTACCCTTCCTTTTCATTAGTCACCCTAATATCTGTCTACAAATAATTATTACAGACCAATGATTGGATAAATTACATAAATAAAATATAAATTAAGCTATAGGGAGACTGAAACAGTCCCAAAGCAAACCTGGGAATGCTAGGCCTTCAGTAGTCTGAAATGCCAAGTATTTCATAGCCAAGTTTGTGTTGAGGTGTGTCAGAGTTTCCTAAGGACCTCAAGGATCCTGGGCAGTGCTCACACCCAGACTTTTTCGAAATAAGGATTGAGTATGTGCAGTGTGGAATGACCAGCCCCAGTGTGCCAGAGTTCGGAGGAATCTCATGGGATTCCTAGGCGGTACACACACTGGAGGGGCAGAACCTATTGGCCTAAGATTAAAGTGGGAGTGCTTGACATAGTTTTGAAAGACTTAGTGAAAAACAATATAACTTTAAAAGATTTTCTGGGATAGAAACCAGTTTTAAGAGGAGTCCAAGAGTGAAAACCATTTAAGAGAATAGTAAGAACACATTTTGAAATCAGTTCTGAAGAGAGCATGTTTAGCGCATAGTCAATCAGTCATAGAATACATAGACATTCAACAAACTAATATCACACAGGGATGAGAGGGGGGTGAGAGCATATAGAAGTCACATTGGGGGTACATGAACGGGGTATAGAGGAAACATGTAGACAACAATTGCATTGGATATTTAGGGGTCTTAGAGGATTAGCAGGTTAGTCGAGGACAACAAGCAATTAGGACATAAAGCATAGTTCAATGTAGAAAGCAGGACATGTCTTTGACAGGATTAGGTATACATGTAGGGTCAATCACATACATCAAATAACCAACATGATTACATAGTTAAGGGATTAAACAGATATTAACAAACAGGCTGGTTAAGTATCAGATAACTAGGTGAAGTGTAGACATGCTAATCATACATTGAACAGGACAGAACTTAGACATGCTAAGGAATGAAGTAAACAGGAAAACAAACTGAATTCATGGGCAATGAACTAGTGCAGTAATGAAACACATAGAATTTAGGTTTCAAAATCTAATCAGAGACATACCAATTAAGGAATAGAGCACAAAATGTAAAAGCAGGTGCAATTCAATATCTAGCCTTGGTTTATAGCCGGCTAGATCAGTGATTATCACAAGTAACAGAGAAGAAAAGAGAGTTTGAGTGTAAGTGTGTGTTTTTGAACTTGTGTTCGTGTCCCAGAAGTGAGAATAGAGGAGAGTATATATAGTACTTAAGAGCAAAACAGAATAAGGTAAAGGATATCAATCACTCAGCAATTAAGGAAATCACTGAATCAATTCACACGCCCAAATCAGTATAGTCTTCCCTTAATCAAGGGTAATTACCCAACGGTAAGGACATGGATTAATTAAGGCAAGAGGTTCAAATCAGACCAAATAAAGGAGTACAGAATAAAATAATCAGGGGTCTAATTAAGGAAAAAATCATGTAAAGGAATCAATAAATATACAAGCAATCAAATAAGGTAAGAATGACTAATTAAAATCGTAAACATGGAAATATGCAAGACTTAGGTATAAAAATCAGAGCAAATCAATCAGCCAAATTTCAAAGTGACAATGATTTATGGAAAGAATATATCAACCCCCATAAATAAACTAAGTAAAATTTCATAAACATATAGGAATTAGCCGGAAAACTGATTCGAACCCTAATAGAGATTAGTTAGGGAAAAAATCACAGAGTACAAGATTTGACAAAGGAGAATCATGTAAGTCAAAAATACAGAGTGAATCAATACGACTGGTAACACTGAAAGCCTCCAAGTCAAATTTAAAAATTAGAAAATTAGAGTTTCACATAAAATCGACTAGGGCTTAGGCAACCTTAACATAAATCAGTCAAGAACACTTAAGAACATTAAAAAATCAGAAAACCCTTTGAGAAAATGACTTATAGTAAACCCTAGTTTAGGAAAAACGGGAAATCAGTTGGAACCAGGAAACTTTCAAGGAAAACATGTGAGATATGTTCGATTCGTCTCAAATCTGTACAGATCTGAGAAGGTCGGAGATAAAAAGTAGGGGTTTAGAAAGCATAGCAGAGATGAGAACATAGGCTTGCAAAATCATAGATTCGTAACAAAAATAAGAGAAGTTCTTACTCAAGGTCGAGCAAACGGCCTGAAACAGGCGAGGAATCAAAGGTGTAAACCAGAACTGCCTAGGTCCCTTGAGATCCTCTCAAGGGTCTAAGAGATGGATAAACCATAGCAAATGGAAGGCCGGTAGAGGCCGGAGGTGATGAAGAACCACCATGGAACAACAGTACAAGCTGGTGACGGCGGGGAAATTAGGGATTTTGCTAGAGAACGTTTGAGAGAGAAAGGGGAAGGGTGAAGGCGGGGAGAAGGGAGAAATTAGGGGTTTGGGAGGGTAGTATTTAGGTTTAGTTAAGGAAAGGAGTGATCTCGACCGTTGATAAAAAATGATCAACGGCCAAGATTTGTTAGGGTGTTGGGTCGGGTTAGGTAAGGGTTTGGGCCTGGGTTATTGGACTGGTTTATAAGGGTGTTTGGGCTGAATTAATTAGGCTAAAATTGAAATAAAAAGGGTTTGTTTACTAAATATCCAAAACAATTGATTAAAAATAGTTTTTAAAATAATTAACTAATTATAAAATTATTTTCATGCAAAGAAATGTTTTAAAACAATTATTTAGTATTTTAAAAATATAATGGACCGATTTCTGATAAAATAAAGCAATAATGTATATATGGGCTACAATTGCAAAGTTATTGAAATTGTAAGCAAAAGTGCCACTCTGGTAATTTATATAATAATTGGACTTAATAAGACAATACTTAGTAAATTAAACCAAAAAATATTTTTTGAAATCATTTATGATGCAATTTTATGATTATTTATTTGAAATAAAATACTGGGCAAATTGATAAAAATATGAAATTGTGGAAAAGCACCAACTGATGCCAATGCATAATTTTGAAGGCATATATGCAACTAAAAAATAATTTGGGTAAAAATTGGGTATCAACAACTTCTCCTCTTTACCTGGAAAGGATGAAAGAGTTGTCGGGTAAAGATATGATGACCAATTTTGACCGAGCGAAATGGTTTGAGAGATTTAGGCCGTACTCTGGCTCTTGAGCTGCCTACATATCCCTGATTTTACAGGAATCAGGCCGCGTGTAGTTCTAGATTCATCGGCGGAATAGACCGATGAAGTCGTCACAAGAATGGACACAATGTTTCGGGATAGGTGAAAGATTGGTTATGGTGAGAGGCCAGGTTTTGAGATAATTGAAGGAAATGGAGCAAGATCTCTCCCGCTGGGATAGCAGTTGCTTGCTGGGTTACCTGCAAATAGAGATACTACGAGCATATATTATGCGAAAATTTAAGCATGATGCAGGTTCCCTTCGGACCATGAGAATTGTCTTCGGACGGTTGAGGATGACGTCCTTAGACCATGATGTCCTGGGCCATTGTTGGTTGATTTCCCAATGCACACGCAAGTGTACGTGGTCGACAAGTAATATAGGATTTTAAGTCCAGATATCGTACCCACAGGGACTTGTGATTAAATATCCACTAAACTAAACTCAAACAATTATTTAACTAGAATTAATCTAAAATAGTAAATCAAAAGATTAAAGAGACAACTAACTTAAAGATGAATTCAAGGTAAATTGATATTCTAGAGTTATGGGTTGTTAAACAATCACGTTGAGTTTTCGACCTAAATCTTCTAATCAGGTTTATTGATTGACGAGGTTAATATTGCTCGTAGNAGTAAATTAAACCAAAAAATATTTTTTGAAATCATTTATGATGCAATTTTATGATTATTTATTTGAAATAAAATACTGGGCAAATTGATAAAAATATGAAATTGTGGAAAAGCACCAACTGATGCCAATGCATAATTTTGAAGGCATATATGCAACTAAAAAATAATTTGGGTAAAAATTGGGTATCAACAACTTCTCCTCTTTACCTGGAAAGGATGAAAGAGTTGTCGGGTAAAGATATGATGACCAATTTTGACCGAGCGAAATGGTTTGAGAGATTTAGGCCGTACTCTGGCTCTTGAGCTGCCTACATATCCCTGATTTTACAGGAATCAGGCCGCGTGTAGTTCTAGATTCATCGGCGGAATAGACCGATGAAGTCGTCACAAGAATGGACACAATGTTTCGGGATAGGTGAAAGATTGGTTATGGTGAGAGGCCAGGTTTTGAGATAATTGAAGGAAATGGAGCAAGATCTCTCCCGCTGGGATAGCAGTTGCTTGCTGGGTTACCTGCAAATAGAGATACTACGAGCATATATTATGCGAAAATTTAAGCATGATGCAGGTTCCCTTCGGACCATGAGAATTGTCTTCGGACGGTTGAGGATGACGTCCTTAGACCA
>ML424871.1:5089-41815 GCA_005239525.1 Nicotiana knightiana
GTTCTTTGTCATACTAATAGCACTATTGTTATCACAGAAGATAGGAATGCATCCAACCTCTATGCCGAAGTCCATCAGTTGTTGCTTAATCCATAGTAACTGAGCACAGCATGAGGCTGCAGCCACGTACTCAGCCTCAACAGTAGATAGAGCTACTGACTTCTATTTCTTAGTGTCCCAAGATACAAGACATGAGCCCAAAAAGTGTGCCATACCTAAGGTGCTCTTTCTATCTACCAAAAAGCCTGCATAGTCAGCATCAGCATATCCCACAAGATCNTTGTCCACATCATGGTATTCCAGAGCAAATGTTGGGTCAGCGTTTTTATATGGGTTTGGCTGATATTGTTAAGAAAATGTTGATGCTTCGGCTGGTGGAGCACTCTTGAGAAAAATGTGGAGAGAAAGTCAAATCTTACTTGATAAAATGGCACAGAATTCAGGATGGACAACATGGAATGCACCCATTAATCCTGTAGTTCACTCAGTGCCATTAAATCCATCTAATACTATTGCAGAGAACGTGGCCACCTTGATAACACAGATTAGTATACTTACTAAGAAGGTGGAGGAATCATGACAAAAATATCAAGTACACATCGTAGACACAACCAATGGGGGCTTATGCACATCTTGCATTAGTCAACCACTNTTACCTTTAGGATACCAAAGACAGAGGTATGTGGTACCTTTAAGGTATCTCAAGATTCTCTTCACTGCAGTTAAGTGTGATTCCTTTGGATTAGCCTGAAATCTTGCACAAAGCCCTACGCTGAAGACAATGTCAGGTCTACTGGCAGTGAGATACAACAATGAACCAATCATTCTATACAACTTTTGATCGACAGATGAACCAAGTTCATCTACACCTAGTTTTTTGGTTGTTGCAATAAGAGTGTCAATTTCCTTTGAGTCTTCCATTTTAAATCTTTTAAGCAATTCTTTCACATATTTTTGCTGATGGATCATAGTTCAATTTGAATTTTGTTTAATTTGTAAGCCTAAAAAGAAGTTAAGCTCACCCATCATGCTCATTTCAAATTCACTCCCCATTAGTTTAGCAAATTCTTTACTTAGCTTTTCAGAAGTTGCCCCAAAGATTATGTCATCTACATATATCTGCACTACCAAGAGATCTTTACCTTTTTCCTTCAAGAATAAGGTGCTATCAATTTTACCTCTCTTGTAGTCATGTTCCAGCAGGAATTTTGAAAGCCTTTCATATCATGCCCTTGGAGCTTGCTTGAGTCCATACAGTGCTTTGTCAAGCTTGTACACATGATCAGGATTCTCCTTGTTTTCAAACCTCGGAGGCTGCTTTACAAACACTTCTTCCTTGAGATAGCCATTCAGAAAGGCACTCTTGACATCCATATGGTGAAGGGTGAATTCCATGTAAGCAGCAAAGGCTATGAGGAGCCTAATTGCTTCCAACCTTGCCACAGGAGCAAAAGTTTCATCATAGTCTATTCCTTCCTCCTAATTGTATCCTTGAACTGTTGATACCCAATTTTTCCTCAAATTATATTTAACTTGCATATATACCTTCAAAATCAGGTTTCCATAACAATTGGTATTTTTCTATAATTTTACCATATTTTTATTAATTTATTTTAATTCATCCAGTGTTTTCATTTCTAATTATTAATTATAAATTATAAATTGCATTACAAATGATTTTAAAAATATTTCTTGGCTTAATATATTATTTTTAATCCTATTGAGACTAAATTATTTCACAATTAGCCAGATTGGCACTCTTTGGCTATAATATCAATAACTTTGCAATTATAGCATAATCATATGTTTTATGCTATTTTGGCCCAATAATTAGTCATTTTATATTTTAAATACTAATTAATCATGTTAATTTAATTTTATTAAGCATCAATTTTATTTTTACAATTATAAGTTATTTTTATAAATTATTTATCTATTTTTAATTGGGTATTTAATAGTTAGCCACTATTATTTAAATTCTAGCCTAATTAAATCTGATCCATAACCTATTTAATCAAACAATACCCACAGCCCAGTCTTTAATACTACCCGGCCCAAACCTAAATCTCATCTTGACCGTTGATCAAAATTGATCAACGGTCTGGATTTAACCTTACCAAATTAAGACCTAATGAATACCCTCCCCCTCTCCCATTTTCCCCTCACTCACTGCGCCGTCTCAACTCTCTCCTCTCTCTTGTCTCCTCAACTCCCTCTACTAAACCTAGCCCCCCTTCTCCGGTCGTCGCCTTGCCGGAAATTATGGTGGTTTCACCACCCCAGCCTCATGGCTCCCTCGTTAAATGTGTGTCACCGCTATTGAAGCCCTAAAGTGAACCAGAGGTGGCTCACTCACCTCCTATGATCTCATTCCATTTTTCTGGCCATCCATGACCGTCCGAGTAAGATCTTACCACTTTTCGGTTAACACCAGTGATTTTGAGTTACTTCTCCTTTTCTCTGGGTTTTCTCTTCGAAACCCTAACTTCTAAACTCTAGATTCTTCTAGATCTGTAACAGATCTATACATGCTACGAGTTATTTCCATGTTTTCCTCAAAGATTTTCCTGTTCCCTAAACGATTCTTCATTTTTTCAAACTAAGATTTTTAAATCCTTTTTCAAAACAATTCTCTTTCTGATTCTTAGCATTATTTTATGATTCTCATCGTGTTTAAACATGATTTAAGCTTTTCCCTTTGTTCGATTCATTTTTTGTTACAAAACCCCAAATTTCTTGGTTTCAATCGATGGTTCTGAGCTTATTTGTGATAATATGTTTACCTATTCTATTATGACTACTGTGCTTTCATGAGTACTTCGTGATTTTGAGATTTTGACTTCATGATTTTCTTTTTAGGGTTTCTAGCTGCAATTGTTCTTGCTTATTCTGTGATTTTACCTTATTTTCGTCCGTCAAGTTTTCTGATGCTTCTTATTCTGCCTACATCATGTTTAGCCCGTTGATTTAGACTATGTTCTATACGAATTCCTAATTCTGTATATGATTTTACCATACTTGTCTTCATAGGGTTCTGATTTTTTGTCTATTATATGCTTATTACGTTTATCATCATAAGGCTAGGCTAAATCAGTACTATATTCTATTTGTGAATTCCTGAATCTCTATGATTGACATTTCACTGATTTTACTCTCCATTGATTTTGAGTATTTCCTTAAATGTGTGATACTTTTTCTGATTAATGATGATTTCCTGTAATTCAAACCTCACTCGAGGGTTCTCCTACTGGTTTCCAGAATTAAATTATTTCCTGCATTTTTCTAGGTTGTTAAATTGATTCTCAAACCTTTCCTTAATCAGAACATTCTGAATTTGGACTTGCTTACATGCTCTATACTTATGCTGTTTCTTATATGTTAAAATCAGCTCTTACACGATTGTCTTTCCTTATTTCATCACTTTCTATTACCGTTTGTACATGACTCCTTAATTAAAGGGAGTCTTAACATTAATTTGATCCTAATTGATGTTTACTCTATAACTGTGCTGAACTATTATTTGTTACCTTATTTTCTACCTATTTTCAAAACTATATATACTTTACTCTCTCATTAGCACAAAACACGAACAGACACAGTTCCAACTCTCCCTCTCACACACAAACATACAATGTTCTGAACTTTTCTTTTTCTCTTGTTGTTTGCTTGCTACTCAGTCGGCTAAAAGCAAAGACTGAGTAACTCTATTACTCTACTTGCTCTACTGTGCCACTGTTCTATTTGCATTACTGCTCTATTAGTCTATATTGTTCTATACATTGCTTCTCTCCTTCTCTCCACACTACTGCTCCTTTACTCTACACTTACTTCATCATCTAACTGGTATGTTCTTAGTAAAATTTTAAGGTTTGCAAAACAACACGCTTCAGTCTGTATTACAGTTCCTTTTACTCTTATTATGTGTCTACTTATGGTTTTATCGCTTACCCTGCAACTGGCATGCCTATTTACTAAACTATCAATGTGGTTACTCTCTAGTTCAGCATATCTACTACTTTCTATATGTCCCATTAAACTTCTGCCCTATCCCCTGACCCCAGTACATGATAAGCATATAGTTCTGAACATAGTGTGTACTCTAACACCCCTCAACCTGATGCTATTTGGATCCTTATATGAATCCTTGTAAAGGACTATGCTATGACAGTTTAAGTCTTGTAATACTTTTCTGAGGCCTACTTGTGTGCACGCATGTTCCTATGTGCTTCATACTTGTCCCCTATCTCTCATCTCCCTGCTTATGGTTGCTGAACTTGTCTTAATTCCTGTTTATTGTTCTGTGTGTGTTGTTTGAGTATGTTGGTTGTGCTACTGCCTTACCCTTTTCAAGCTAATTTTCATTAAACCTCTCTCTTTCTCAAAACTGTTTTAAAATTATTCTTACTCAGTATGAGCACTTCCACTATACTCTTAGACATTAGGTTCTGCCCCTCTTGTGTGAGCATTGCCTTGGGACCCTTGAGCTTCCTATGAACTTTGACACACAAGAGCTGGCCTTTCCACACTGCACTTACTCCGTCTTGGCTATGAAATCTGGGTGTGAGCACTGCCTGGGATCCCTTGAGATCCTTAGGGAACTTTGACACACCTGGATCATGTGAAGGGTTGTGAACCAATGGCATTTGAGGATCTGGAAACTTGGGCATACTATGGAAGGCTCCCTATAGTTAACTTCTTCTTTTACTTTTAATTAAGTAATTCATATTCAGAGGTTTGTCATAATTTTTAAAAATTATTCTGGGGTTGGATAGTGGAAATGGGTGGGGATATACATGTTATAGTGTAAGTATGGGTAGATATCATGTTTTTCTAGGTTTATTTTTTTTTATATGCGCACTAGTAACCATGTCTAAGAATAAAGTATGCCATGCATTTAGATACCATGTCACTTAGGTTCATACATCTGCTTTTCTTTCAGCATGTCATCACTCCTTGCCTTCACTTAGAAATCTTGTTCATAGGATCAGTAATAACAACAAAAACTATTACCATTTCATTCTGTCCATGCATTCTGAAAAAATGTAGTCTAGATCATGCCTTAGAACAGATGAGTTAACAAATATGCAATCATGCTATACATATAGAGATCCTGTTCTAGGTAAACAACGATTAAAATCTGTCACTTATGTTAAGCCTGAAGTTGTGCATAATGTTGTGATCTTGCATTCATTTTGAAAAATCATGTTTAAGTTATCATGCTGCATTAGAAATCATGCCTTAGGGTCATACTTACTCAAATCACACCTAGTTTAAATATACGTGTCTAAAACAGTCCATGTTCTAATAAGCTGGAAATCGGTCTTTGGTAAACACTTAGAATCACATGCTATTAGGATTGGTAATATGAAACCCTATTAACAAAGTTGTACAACTGTAGGCAAGCCTGATTAAGACTTCCTCTCTGAGTTATGCAATAAATCTGTCTTTGTGTTATCACTTAGATACCATGCTTAGGATCTGAACCTGAATCTGGACCTTAACTGTGTATGAGTCATGTTGTTTATGTGTACTATGTGTGGAGGTATACTTGAACCTTTTATTTGCTTTCTATGCCCCCCTTAATTGAACTCCTATATGTTTTATTATGTGTCGCCTTAGTAATTTTTATCTTTAAAACCTGAGGGTCTGCCTAGCACCTCCCTTATAGGATAGAAGTCCTAAATCCTCCGGGACTGATAGGAAGGGACGGGTAACAACATGCAATAGAGGTCGAGACCAATACTCGATTTAGTTACTTCACGGGGTGGGAAAGGGTAAAATATGGATATGATGACCGGTGCGCTAATACCACGTGTAGCCCAATCTTCGAGGAGTGTCATACTGGGTATTGCATTGATGTGATCCATATTATTATAAACTTAGGATACCCTTTATATACTTAGATCGTAATCCTTTCAAAATCTAACCTTCTTTACTATTTTCAAACATCTGCATGCTTAAGACTTAAATCCTCTCTTATTGAGCCTTTATTTGTTTTTTTGCTAAGCCGTACAAATTCACAAAAGTTGTTTGGCCGGGAACCACACTTTTGGATCCTGAGGGGTGCCTAACACCTTCCCCTTAGGATAATTTTAATCCCTTACCCTATCTCTGGTTAACAACGTAGTTGTAAATGAACCCCTTTGGTGTCCTAACGCACCTTCAAAAATTGTTAGGTGTCGACTCTAAAAAACACAAACCCCTTTCCCAAAAGGAAAGAGTTGTCTCAACCGAATGTCATAAATCGGATCTCCGCGAGGAAAGAGGGGGCGCGACATGAACCACCAATCTTGCCTTGTTTCTTGTAACTGTTCCATCTTCATCAAGTTTGTTTCTGAATACCCACTTTGTGCTAATCACTGATCTGTCAAAGGGTCTAGGTACCATATTCTAGACTTGACTCCTTTCAAATTGGTTGAGTTCTTCTTGCATTGCATTTACCCAATCTGCATCCTGCAAAGCTTCAGGAATATTTTTAGGTTCAATCAAGAATAGAAAAGCATGAAACGCACACAGATTTTTCAAAGAGGATCTGGTTCTGATTCCAGATGTTGGATCAGTTATAATGTTATCAATGGGGTGTGAGCTTTGATATATGTGTGGTTTTACAACCAACTGGATATTACTTGAAGATCCTACAGTGTCTTGTTGTTGAGGAACAGGATCATGGACATGTTCCAATGAGGTTTGGAAAATAGTTTGTTGCTCAGTTCCCCCTGGCATGTTGCCTGGGATGGATGAACCTGTTCCATCACCCGTTCCTTCCTTCAGTGTTATTCCAGTTTGGTCTGAGTTTCTGACCAGTCCAATTTCTTCATCTACTTGTTCTTGTCTCTTAGAGAGAATGTTAGTTTCATCAAAAATAACATGCACACTCTCTTCAACACCCATAGTTCTTTTGTTATACACTTTATAAGCCTTACTATGTGAAGAATATCCCAAGAATACTCCCTCATCACTTCTGGGATCAAACTTACCTAGGGAGTCTTTGCCATTGTTGTGCACAAAGCACTTACAGCCAAAAGCCCTAAGATGGGATATATTGGGCTTTCTCCCTTTAAGTAACTCATAGGGAGTCTTCTCTACAAGTGGTCTAGTCATGCACCTATTTATGATGTAGCATGCAGTGTTATTGCTTCTGCCCAGAAGCTATGAGGTAGTTTACTAGAAAGAAGCATGGTTCTACCCATATCTTCAAGGGTTCTGTTCTTTCTTTCAACAACTCCATTTTGTTATGGAGTTCTAGGGGCAGAAAATTTATGATCTATGCCATGTTCATCACAAAATTCAGCAAACTTTGCATTTTTAAATTCAGTGCCATGATCAGACCTTATTGACGCAAGTTGATTTCCTAATTGTTTATGTATTTTTGTAGCAAAAGAAGTAAACATGTCAAATGCTTCATCTTTATATGTTAGAAACAATGTCCAGGTAAATCTAGAATAGTCATCAACAAGCACCATTACATATCTCTTACCACCTCTGCTTAATGTTCTCATAGGACCGCATAGATCCATATAAACCAGTTCCAACGTCCTGGTGGTACTTATTACTTTCTTGTTTTTGAAATAGGACCTTACCTGCTTCCCCTTTGCACAAGCCTCACAAACTTTGTCTTCCTTGAACTTAATGTTAGGGAGACCTATCACTAGGTCCTTCGAGACTAGTTTGTTGAGTTAATTTAGACTTGCATGTCCAAGTCTTTTGTGTCAAAGGAGGGGATCACTGTCCAACACACTCAAACAAGTTAATTCATTTTCTGATAGTGTGGACAGGTCTATGATATAGATATTATTCACTCATTTTCCTTGCAAAACAATCTTGTCAGTGATAAGATTAATCACAAAACATTTTGTAGAAGTGAATGCAACCAGGTTACCTATGTCACATAGTTGTGACACGCTGATTAGGCTATATTTCAAGCCATCTATCAAGTAAACATTCTCAATAGAACGTGCGTCATCCTTACCTACCTTACCAACCCCAATAATTTCACCTTTCTTCCCATTTCCAAAGGAGACATTTCCTCCTTTGAGGTTTTCAAGTGAAAGGAACAGTTCCTTGTTCCCTGTCATGTGCTTTGAGAAGCCACTATCCAAGTACCATATTTGACTGCTCCCTTTCCCTTCTAAGTTCATCGGCAGTGAGATTTCCAATTAGCTCATCCAATCTGAGGGTTGCCATGTTCTTGGATTCCTGAATAGCAGTGATCTTACTCTCCCAAGAGATTGGCAGAACCCTTGTCAAAATTTTTTCAACCTTGTCTTCTTCAAGGATAGTCCTTCCAAGAGATTTTAGTTCATTTGTCAGAGCAGTGAACCTAGTGTACATCTCTTGGATGGTCTCTCCTTCCTTTATAGAGAAATTCTCATATTGAGAATATAGTAATGTACCTCTGGATCTTTTCACTTGTGCAGTTCCTTCATGAGCCACTTGCAAAGTGTCCCAAATTTCCTTGGCAGTGGTGCAACTTTGAATTCTACTGTACTCATCTGGACCAAGTCTACACACACGCCACTTCTTGGCCTTGGAATTCTTTTCTCATTTTCTTAAGTCTTCAGCAGTGCAGTCAGCTCTTGTCTTTGTCATATCTACTCCTTCAGCAGTCTTCTTCATGGTGGCCAAATGACCGTCAGTGAATATGTCCCATAGTTCATAGTATTCTCCAATTAAGTGATCCTTCATCTTGTTCTTCCACCAGGAGTAGTACTGGACATTGAAGAGTGGTGGCCTAGCAGTTGATTGTCCTTCCCAGTTCCCTGGTGGTGTACTCATCTTGATATTTTTCTAAGGTGTTAGCCTCTTCAAGGATAACCCGCTCTGATACCAATTGTTATTTATCTATATCTGTACCACACAAGGGGGTGATTTGTGTGGTGACCAATTTTTGCGTGCAGTAGTTATAGAAGGACCGGGTTCTTCTATGTGTTCCAACTCCTACAGTTTGCGGAATAATAATTGCAGAAAATAAAGGAACACAACAATTTTACGTAGAAAACACCTGGCTCAAAAGGTGAAAAAACTACGACCTACTTCCCAGTAGGATTTTTCGAAACTCTTCACTAAATCAATGAGCCAAACAACATTTACAAAATAAACTCTTTTACTAAACCTAAGGACTAACTCTAATCCCCTTGTGGAAAACTAGCCTCTAGCTATTTGCGACAAGCTTCAAGATAACTCTAACTTGAATACTCAATACCAATTACAATTGCTTCTAGATAAAGCTGAAAGATACACTTCGTAATCACCTACTACAAATAAACTAGACTAAAAGATAACAGATGGAACTGGTTCTTCTAGCTGGTTCAAGTAGCTTCAGAGTCGCACAGGAAATTCTCACACAAACTGCTTACAAAATTGCTTTGGTAATTTTGTTCTCAATTCTTGTTTTGCTTCTATGTTTGTGCGCCCCTGTTCAATAAGAACACTTGACAATATATAGGATCAGTAAAAAAGGAGATATACTAGAATTCGGATGCAGCTCTTCCAATTCGGATGCAACTCTTCCTTGGTGGAAGAGTTCTAGTTGATCTCAACTCCCTAGATCTTCTTCTATCTTGATTTTGTCCTTACTGAATAAGGAGTCCATATCCCTATCAATTTGTAACTTTTTCGATCAGCAGATATATCTTCAGATCACTGATTGTGCTTATCTCCTGTTTGTGATCACCTCACGTGCCATTAACTCTGCATGTCTATGTCTCCAGTGATGGACCTGGTTCAACTCTGAGTTCATTTGTCAATCTTAAAAACCATTCATCTTCTTGATCCAACAAAACTCCTTGTTTACTATGGCATGTGATTCAACTACACTAATATTAGTGTAGTATAACCTGGAGGAAAATGCGGGAAGCTTTTCAAGCACATACTTCTTTTCCGCTTTTATTGTAGTAATATAAAGGTATTCAACCTTTCCTTCATTGGCGGTATCAATATGATAGCCATTTTGGCGAATATCTTTGAAACTCAACAAGTTTCATTGAGACCTACTACAATATAATGCATCATTAACAACCAATATAGTTCCTCTTGGTAGTAATACAGTCGCTCTTCCAGAGCCCTCAATTAATTTTGTACTACCAGATATTGTTATGATATTGGCTTCTTTCATAATTAAATAAGAGAAGTATCTCTTATCTTTTAATATGGTGTGCGTCGTAGCACTATCCAGAAGATATATTTCTTCTTTATTATTCATACGGCCAACTGAAGACTGGGAAGTTTTCATATTCTTCAAGAAGAAAAAAAAATACATCATAAGTAATATTGAAAAATTTAAGAACAAAATAAACTATATTTAGAAAATTAAATACTGACAACATAAAAAGTTTTATTCAAAATATGAACTTCATAAAAAGAAATACATTTATTCTTATAATTTTTTTTCCCAATAATAAGTCTTTAGTTATGGTTCTCAAAGAAGTCTCCAGCTTCTAAATGAGTAATATCTGCAAGGCTTTCAAAAATATCATCTTTATAGGTAAGGTTTGCTTCAACTTTATCATGATTATTCATAGGGCCCACTTCAATATCATTTTGAAAAGTCAAGTGAATCTCAACTGTATTTTGTTTCCCTTTTATAGAGGCTTGATAAAGTTTGACAAAATGTTCAGGTGTACGATAAATTCATGCCCAATGATTTTTCATACCACATCGGTGGAAAACATTACCTTTGCCTTTTGAAAAATTATTCTGAGAACCCTTATTGTTTTCTTGTTTATAACGACCACCACCATGGCGATTATTATTTCGCCCCTTGCACGCCCACATATATTTATACGGCCACGATAATTATTTTGTCTTCTTTCAGACTTTGGATCTATCGTTCCCAGATTCGCTTCTGGAAATGGAGCTAATCCAGTGGGGCGGGCTTCATGATTTTTCATTAAAAAGGCATTATGTTGTTCAACCACCAAAAGGCATGAAATTAACTCAGAATATTTCTTAAAATCCTTTTCACGGTATTGCTGCTGTAACACCATATTTGAGGCACGAAAAGTGGAAAGATTCTTTTCTAACATGTCGTCATCATTCATAGGTTCCTTACATAAATTTAGTTGGGAAATTATTTTATATACGGCAAAATTATATTCACTTATGGTCTTATAATCTTGTAGCCGTATGTGCATCCACTCACGGCGAGCTCTTGGTAATACCGTGGCCTTTAGGTGGTCATATCGTTCCTTCAAACTAGTCCATAATTGAAATGGATCTTTCAAGGTTAAATATTCACTTTTTAACCCTTTTCGAGATGATGGCAAAGGAAAATCATGGCTTTCGCCTTATCCTGACTTGACGCTTTGTTTCCTACTTTAATAATGTCACCAAGACCTTTAGGGTCAAGGTGAATTTCAGCATCAAGTATCCATGGCAAATAGTTATTCCCAGAGATGTCAAGTGCCATAAATTCAAGCTTTGACAAATTCGACATAGTGAAAACTATTATAGAAATAAGTGAATTAGAATGATAAGAATTATTATCAATGAAAAATTCAGTGCAGTACATAATCGTGTATTAATATTCTATATGTATAATTGTCAAACAAACAATTATATGCAGTGCGATGATAAATTAGTGTTTAATATTATCCACAAAAAATTTAGACATGTAAGTATATTTTCATAGAATAAATAAGTTGAATTAATATGTATTAGTGTAATTTTGTTCTACTTAAAATACATTTTAATAAGCTAAGTAGGCATAAAACTAGATGATATCAATTCTGACAAGTTTCAACATTCAATATTTCATCTAATAGTTAAATCGTTAATTTCAAAGTCATTGATTAGTTTGTACACTTAGTTGATAACTTTATTGAAGACACATTTAAACCTTTTGAAAATCTTGCAAGAATTCCTTCTAAATGTATATTTTGTTAGAATATTTGGATGTGGGCCTAATTAGTCTAATTATTGTAATTCAGTTTAATACTTATTTATTTATGTGTAGGATTAAACTTCTTCGTAGTTTATATAATGAAATAACAATTTAATCGAAACTTGTTGTTTTCATACCAATGCAATTATTATAACCATATTCAAAACAAGTTATGCATATGGTAATTATATTGCATGTTAACGAAGATCCTAATAGAAACTTTATAAACATAGGAATGTATACCTAGATCGGAAAAGAAACTGACTACCTTTTTTAGGAAGAAGATAAATTCGGATGAAGCAGATAACCTCAGTTGGTTAGAACCTCGTGTTGATAACGTATTAAGAAATGAGAGCAAAATAGAACGATATACTAATTGAGACAAACTAAATATGAGGAAGAATGATTTTGTTATTTCTTTTCTTGGTATGTTTTTCATAGGGTCAAAAATTCTCTATAAAGGTACAAATACATTCAAAGGTCATAAGTTTATGTACTTCTTAATTGAGTACATGAATATAAAGTATGTTAAATGGACATACAAATGCATTCATCTCACTCGCATGCATTCATCTCATTTATAACATAAACCTTTTCTTTAAAAATCCTATAACAAAATTTGTATAGTAGTTATTATACTGTATCCGCCCCATTTTAATTGTCGCTTTAACTCTTTTTACATCCATTAAGAAAAATGATAAATACAAGATATAGTGTACTTAATTATTCCTATTAAATGCTTTTTGAGAATTGAGCAATTAAAAAGAAGTAGCACTCTTTTATATTAAGGGTATACGGTCAAACCTCTCTATAACAACCACATTTGTTCGGAATTCTTTTAGGTTGTTATATCGAAGTACTATTATATAACATAGCCTGAAAATTGGTTCCATAAAGAGTTTGACTTTTATAGTGAATAATTATTTTATAGCGATGTTGTTATTGAGAGGTCTGACTGCAGTTTAAAACAACTAACAAATCCAGTCTTGAAATCTTAAATTTTGGGACAAAATTTTTGAGGTAAAACGACAATTAAAATAGGAGGATGGAGTAATACATTCGTTTCACATATTTTTGGGATGAACGAATTATTTTTTGGGATGCGATCACACCAAATCGATCGTTGCATAAAGTGGCACATTTCGTCATTACGTAACGACAAAATTAACAATACGATACAATAAAATTTAAGTAACAATCAAAATAAATATCGTATTTAAAGTAACAATACAATACGATACAACAAGTAACAACCATCCAAACAAGCCGTAATTGAAAGGGCTAAATATATAATTTACTTTTCAACTTAAAATCAAATTCCTTTTACACAATAAGTCAAGTTCCTTTACACATTCCTCCTTCGCGTGAATTTCTATAATTTTTCTTTTTCGAAGTGTGATTTTCCATACAACTTGGAAGACTTGTATAACCTATGTTTCATGAACTCTTCAAAATATTAATGTATTCGCTTCGGATCCTTCAAAAATATATTATTTTTAAAGGATCTGATACGCGTACAACTATATTTTCAAAGGAGAAATTTAAAAATATTTAAATTTACAAGTGGTCATTCAAAAATAGTCACAATTTTAAAAGTAATTGAAGTTTAGCCACTTTTCATGTAAAGATAAATCTGAATGAAAAACTGTTCAAAATTCGAAAAATACTCTTGTATAATATACTGGAACTCGAGTATAATATATTGATTTCCAACATAAGTATACTGGAACTCCAGTATATATATACTAGAGTTCCAGCAAAGTATATTGGTCCAGCATAATATGCTAGAAGTTCATACACAGATGCTCGAATCTCCGGTATATTATGCTGGAACTTTCCGCATGTTGAATTTTAGCATAATATGCTAAAAGTTCATATATAGGTACGCCGAACTATAGTATATTATGCTAGACCGATCCCTATTACACTAAAATTGTGGCTATTTTTTTAATGACCAATTCGAGAACTTATCAGCGCGGGCTATTTTACTATTTTCAAATAGCCACAGCACATATAACTCACTAACTCCAGCTATTCTCTGACGGCCACGTCATGGTGGCTAAAACCGCCATAAAATCCTAGCGGGCCCCACCAACGACCAACTTATAGAAACGAAAAGGAATAAACCCAAAGATATCCTGTTACAGAAAAAAGAAATAAAGCACCATAAAAAGAATATTCCCAACTGTACCCACCACCTCACTCATATATTCTCTCTCCTCTTTTCATCACTCTCTCTCTCTCTCACACACACGCACACTCACCTTTATAACAACCATTCAATCCCTCCAACTTCCCTTCATTTCCTCTCAAATTCCCACTATTTGGAATTTGGAATCACTTTTGTGTGATTATTCCTCTCAATTTCCCACTACTTTATTTCGAATCATTGTTTTCTCTCAAATTTTCACACTAACATTACATTTTTGTGTGTATTCGATTTTCTCGATCGAAAAGCTATGAAGTTCGGGAAAAGCTTAAGCAATCAAATAGAAGAGACGTTACCGGAATGGAGGGACAAGTTTTTGTCTTATAAGGATTTGAAGAAAAAGCTCAAGCTTATTGAGCCGAAGAAATCGGCGGCAGCGACGGCGGCGGCTGATGAGGGTGTTAGGGTTGCTAAGAAGATGAAATTAGCTGCCGGAGATTTTGACGGCTCACAAAAGGTGCTGATGACTGAAGCTGAAGTTGATTTTGTGAATTTGTTGGAAGATGAGCTCGAGAAATTTAATTCGTTCTTCGTTGAGAAGGAAGAAGAGTATATCATTACGTTAAAGGTAACTTTTTTTTTTCCTGATTGCGCAATGATTTATATATATATATATATTATATTTAGGATTTTTGAAACTGAAAAAAAAGGAAAATAAAATACTAGAATAATTTGCCATTGACTCTACTAATTAGGAAATCAAACATAGTGATGTGAGAAAGCACATAATAATAGTAGCTGAATTAACAGGGCCGTATTTGTAGTGTAACTTCAAGTGAGCCCATTAGGTGTTGCCCGAGCTCTGTATATATATTAAAAAATTTACTAAATATTTATAAATATTTGACTCTGAATTCAACTATTGTTCTATACTAACTTGAGGTTGTTGTTGGAATTCATTAACTTCAAATCCTCGATTTTTTGGTTCTAGTATTTTGATTATGATTATTTTTTAGTATTTTATTTATATATCACAACAATTAGGAATTGAGAATTTATATCTTTAGATCAAAGAAAGGTCTAGCTGTTGAAATAATGGTATCATTGCTATTTGAGCCCTTGTTGTTAGTAAAATAGGTGAATTAAGCGAAAGTACAAAAGCTGTCTCTGGTAATTAATGAACAAGCATAAAGGGGAAAAAACCCATAAATCAATGAAATGATGTAATTCAACTTGTGAATAGAGGCATCAGTAAAAGGTATGCTGGCTTCTTGGATTGATGTAGCTACGTGCTTGGTTTTTACCCTCACATAATTGAAGTAAGATTCCATGAAGTCCAATGAAGATACAACTATTTTCTTAGTCAAAAGGTCCGCTGTCTCGGCTAAGGCTATTGTGTGCATATGATTTATGCAAGCTTCAATTGTTCTGTTAGTTGTTTGCTAGTTGTTTTTCATGTTTCAGCTATCATGTATGAATGTTTAATAGCAGGGCGAAACAAAAGTTTTTTCCTGCATCCATGATTTGATTGTAGAAATGCTGTGGTGCATAATAAGTAACACTCTGATTTTAGCTTATCAAAAAAAATTACTATCTGATGATTTTGTTACCAAAGATACTATAATTTACTATCTGGGATATAAAGAATCATTGGCGCAGATGTAATTCAGACTAAAAATTGATTATGCAAGGTCTTGTTAAGTTTTTGATCTTGTATTTTGACATGTTTCGTGAATTGGTAACAGGAGTTGCAAGATAGAGTTGCAAAGGCCAAGGATCATAATGATGAGATCATAAAGATCCGCAGGGAGATAGTAGACTTCCATGGGGAGATGGTTTTGCTTGAAAATTACAGTGCCCTTAACTACACTGGTAAATACATTTCTCTTTTTTGAATCTGTCTGAAATTTAATTATTCCTCAGACTTTGAGAGGCACCTCTCCAGACCCCACTTGTAGGATACTATTCGGTTTGTTGTTGCTGTGCTTTGAGAGGCACCTCTGAGAAGTCTTTGTAAATGCATACCAGTTGAAGCTTGTGCGTTTGCTGTATATTTGTATCTACACGCATTATCTGATTGTTGTGCACTGAAACCGGGGTGTCTGCTAAACTAGAAATGGCGCAGGAACACCTTGAGACATGATATAAGTCACTTGTATAATCTCATAGGTAGCGATGAATAGTGGCGAATGTAGCTCTTGGGTAACGGGTTCATCATAAGTATTTTTCAGTATGAAGTATAGATATATATGTGAAACCCCAGTAAACTCTCAACAAATATTAGATTTGCACCCATAATTTTAGAAGTACAAGGAGTTCAATCCTAAGAAACTTAAGGGTCGAAGCAATCAAGTTTAAATCTTGGATCCAATTCCAATGATGAGCCAATCTGATCTATTTCTATTTTTGCTTATAGGGCTTGTGAAGATACTAAAGAAGTATGATAAAAGAACCGGTGCTCTTCTTCGCTTGCCCTTCATTCAGAAGGTTTTGCAACAGCCTTTCTACACCACTGATTTGCTTTACAAGCTCGTGAAGGAGTGTGAGAATTTGATTGATCATCTATTCCCTATCATTGATGCCCGATGTATGACTGATGAAGCTGATGGAAATGAACCTTCGACTAGTGGCGATGGTCTACTTAGAGCCCCAAAGGAGCTGACAGAGATAGAGTATATTGAAAGTTTATACATGAAGAGCACCATATCTGCTTTAAGATCTTTAAAAGAAATTCGAAGCAAGAGCTCAACTGTCAGTGTTTTCTCATTGCCACCATTGCAAATTAGTGGACCAGAAGATACTTGGAAAAAAGTTCCAATCTTAGAACAAGTAGCAAAATAATCTAACTATTTACGGACAGTTATTTCGGCCCCTTGAATGTTTTCTGTTATGTACTAATATTATTTTTCCTTTTCGGTTCTGCTGAATGCATTTGTTTTGCATGTATTAGATACTAATTAACACAGATGTAAAAAGCACAAATTTAATCTCAAAGAGTGTCTGATGAACTCTTCTGGTTCATCTGTTCCATTGTACTGGTATATGTGTTTTCTTAGTGTTTGTTATTGCCTTTAGTTTCTGCTATGCACATTCTTGAATACAATCTACTTCACAGATAAAGCAAGTTTGCCTGTATATAATAGGAATACTGATCTTTACGAGTTATCGTCAGTATTGGCAAACTCATAGTTGATTCTATTACATATCAGTCCGTTGAGCGACAACCCTTCCACTTGGCACCCTTAAATCACTACGGCCGACTTTTGTCCTTGCTCAACGGGTGGATCTTGTAGTCAAGCTCTCGTCTATCTTTATACTTGAGAGCCAAGCTCCATTTGATATGAGGAATCCTTTGCACGCATCTGTTACCTTTCGTCATATCTACCTAAAATTGTCCCTTGGCCTATAAGCTTTGGTTTACCGAAAACAACCTCTCTACCTTACAAAGTAGGGGTAAGGTCTGCGTACACACTATTCTCCTCAGACTCCACTTGTGGGATTAGACGGTGTCTTCTGTTGTTGGTTTTACCAGAAAACTGAGAAATATGACAATGAGATTAGTTTCCAAAATCTGCATAGTTGGTGTCAGAGAAATGGTTAGATAATATCTTAATACAGCTACGCTAGATCAACTCATATTGGTATTTTGCACCACTCATTTTTTTATTTTGCACGCACATAAACAATGAACTTACTAGTTTGAGCTATCAGATTACCTAAAGATGGCAGCTGCAGCCTACCAGTAAGCGACCAATCGTCCATAAAATGGATTCGTAACCTGGAGAATAAGGCAAAAATATAGGCAATAGTAGTTGAAACAGACTACTAATATAAAAGTTCTTTACACAATTATTCTCAGAGATATGCTCTGATGTTTCATGCCATTTCTTGGAGAAGCAGAGCAATTTACAGTCAAACTGCAAGCAATAAGACAAAAGCAAAAGATGTGCACCTAAGTACATGCCATGCAAAGCACCATAAACAAAACTGAGAACAAGCAAAGAGTATTTGCGCACGAATAAGGAACACTTTAGTAACTTAATCATAAGAGTATTTGTAGTCTAAACTACCATACATTTCCTTAAACATCTCCTCAACTATGAAAAATATCGAGAAGACCCCAAAAGGACCCAAAGAGCAGAAATGGAAGACTTTTGATTCGATTTCATTCTCTCTCTTAAACAAACAACTTAATTAACACTCTACTAATTGGAACAACAAAGGGTGGAATTGGAAAGAAAAAGAAATAAACGACTTGTTCTTTTTCTAAGACGTTAAATATGCTACAAAAATTTTCAGTTTGTCACGGTAAAGGACTGATGACTGGTTCGACTGTTTGTTGGGAAGTGTGTCAAGTTAATAGAAGAAAAAAAATATTTAAAAGAGACAAATGATAAATTGCTTGATTTCGGTTTGATTTTTTTTTTCTTTTCACGTTTTCTTTCTTCTCATTCTTGATTTTTCTCTTTATTTTCTTTTACTTCTTTTGTCTTTTTCTTTTTATATTTTTACAGCTGGGTTTGTTCCTTTGAATCTCCCTTTCAAACCCATATATATCAAGAAAGAAAATTAAAAAAAGATGTACTATTTTCTGGTGGCATCTTCACATTATCTATCCTGAAGGCTAACTGGGGCGTGTACAACCTCAGTTTGTCAACACCGACAACTTTGGTCTGACGGGTTCTTCGATCCTGGTATCTTCTGTGGGGGAAGAGTTCCTTCACTTATCAACTCTCAGATATGATGATATCTCAACTGGATGTGCTTTGATCTTGCATGAAGTACTAGATTCTTGGCAAGATGAGTTTCACTCTGGCTATTGTTGAAAAGCTCACAATTGTCTTGCTCTTTACCTAGCTCTTTAAGAAAGTTCTTGATCCAGATCATCTCGTTTCCAGCTTCAGAGATTGCCATGTACTCTGCTTCTATGGTAGATAGAGCAACACTTTTATGAAGTCTGGGCATCCAGCTAACAACAGTATCACCTAAGGTGAACACGTAGCCTGTGATACTTTTGCACCTATCCAGATTGCCGCCTAAACTTGCATCAGAAAAACCTTGTAAGAAAATATTGCTTCTTTTAAAACAAAGTGCCATACTTGAGGTGCCTTTGAGATATCGCAATATCCATTTTACACCTTCCCAATGCTCTTTTCCTAGATCTGACATGTTTCTACTGACAACTCCAACTGCATGGGCTATGTCAGGTCTAGTGCAAACCATAGCATACATCAAACTTCCTACCGCTGAAGCATATGAAACTTTGGACATATACTCCCTTTCTTCATCTGTCTTAGGTGATTGGTTCTTTGACAGATTAAGATGACTTCCGAATGGAGTGCTTCTAGTTTTTGAATCATGAAGACTGAACCTGCTTAGTACCTTCTATATGTATTTTTCTTGAGACAATTTTAAGGTTCATTCGGACTTGTTTTTGCTAATCCTCATCCGTAGCATTTGCTTAGTTGACCCTAAGTCTTTCATTTCAAATTCCTCCGCTAGTTGTTGCTTGACCCTGTTGATCTCATTTATGCTAGGTCCTGCATTTAGCATATCATCAACGTACAAAAGTAAAATAATATAAGATTCATCAAAAAATTTGATATAACAACAATGGTCCATCTCACATAATGTGAAACCATTGTTATGTATGAATCCATCAAAATTCTTGTATCTTTTTCGGGGAGCCTATTTCAAACCATACAAACTCTTCTTCAGCTTAAACATAAGGTTTTCTTTACCAGAAACTTGAAAACCTTCAGGTTGCTTTATGTAGATGTCTTTTTCAAGGTCACCATGTAAGAAAGCAGTTTTAACATCTAGCTGCTCCAAATGTAAATTTTTTGCAGCTACGATACTTAGCACCAACATAATAGTAGTTAATTTGATTACAGGAGATAAGATCTCGGTGTAGTCAATTCTTTCCTTTTGCTGAAAACCTTTTACTACTAATCATGCTTTGTATCTCCTCTTATCATCGTGCTCTTTCTTGACCCAGTACACCCACTTGTTCTGCAACGCCATCTTTCCTCTTCGTAACTCTGTAAGTATCTATGTTTTATTCTTTTGAAGAGAATTCATCTCTTCTTCATGGCTAGCTTCCACTTATCGGCGTTTATCATCTTCATTGCTTCAACAAAATGCTTTGGTTCTCCAGCATCAGTCAGAAGTAAATAGTGGAGATAGAGAGAGAGTTAATGTATCTGGAGCATTTATAACTCTTTTAGATCTCCTTAATGTAGGTTCAAGAGTAACTTATCTCGAATTTGATTCAAGTCCTGACCCCGGATTTGGTTGTGCATCTGATTCTATCTCTGGCTCCGGTTCTGGTTCTGATCCAGATTTGGCTTCTAGTTATTCATCTTCAATTTTAGAATCAGTTGTAACCCCTTTAGCCACTTCATTTTCTAAGAATTCTTCTAACTCAATTATTTCAGATGTTTGTTTGCTGGTGGTTGGTTCCACTTCAAGCTTGACCTTGTACATCACATTTTTATTAAATGTGACATTCATGTGCCTTAGGATCTTTTTATTCTGATCATCCCAAAATCGATAACAAAAATTATCATCACCATAGCTAATAAAGAAACATTTCTTGACTATAGGATCAAGCTTATCTTTATAATTAGAGTTTACATGCACATAAGCAACACAACCAAAAATTTTCAGGTGTGAGAGAGTTACCTCATTTCCTATCCATACCTCCTCAGGAATATCAAAATTCTGCAGTACAGAGGGTCACATGTTTATGAGGTAAGTTGTCGTGTTAAAAGTCTCAGCCCAAAAATACTTCGGCAATCCAAAATGTATTCTCATACTTTTGGCTCGTTCATTCAGGGTTTTGTTCATCCTCTTAGCAATACCATTTTGTTCCGTTGTTCCAGGGATTGTCTTGATCATTCTGATCCCTTTCTTCGAGCAAAATGCTTTGAATTTTTAACTATCATACTCTCCTTCATTGTCAGACGTCAGATATTTTAACTTTAGGCTTGTCTGATTTTCAACTTCAGCTTTCCATCTTTTAAAGGTAACAAAAATATCAAATTTATTTTTCAGAAAATAAACTCATACCTTTCTCGTGCAATCATCAATGAAGGTGACATAATAGAGTGAGCCTCTCAGAGAAGTTACAGGAGTTGGTCCCCGTACATCCTTATGCACTAGTTCCAGCTTCTCTTTCTTTGGCGTCCTTCCCGTCTTTGAGAAACTAACTCTCTTTTGTTTCCCGTGAATGCAATCTTCGCACAAACCCAATTCAACATGCTTGAGGTTTGGCAATTTTTCTTTATATGCCAATAACTTCATTCCCTTTTCACTCATATGCCCGAGCCTCTAGTGCCACAATGTTGTGTCACGACCATGATCATTTGTTGCTATAATATCTCTTTGTATTGCGGTTTCATACAATGTTCCCTTCTTGAATCCTCATGCTACAATCAAATTTTCTTTGATTATCTTCCACGACCCGTTACCGAATATTGTTGTATATCCTACACTATCAACTCTGACCCATAGATATCAGATTTTTCTTGAGACCAGGAACATATTGCACATTTTGCAATCTCCATAGCATGCCTTTTGAAGTCTTTTTATGGACTTCACCTTTCCCGACAATATCCATAGATTTGTCATTTTCTAGATAAACCTTCCCGGATTTTCCAGCAATATAATTATGCAATAATTCTTTGCATACGGTAGAGTGAAAGGATGCACCTGAGTCCAGAATCCAAGATTCGACTGGACTGTCTGCATAACGAATTAGTGCATCGCCGACTTGTTCAGTAACTGCATTTTTTGTATTGTCATCCTTGTATTGATCGTTCTTCTTCTTCTTTGGCTCTATACTGTAAAGACCCGTAAAATTTTCCTATTAAATAATAATATCCGAATGAGTCCCCGAGTTGTTGTTATTGTGGAAATTTTTGAAACAGACCTGAGCTGAGTAAAAAGTACCCCGAGATTTAAAGAATATAATTTTTTCCAGAAAGAAGGTGTTATGCGACGCATTATGCGATCGCACATCGTGTATGCGGACCGCATAATGGTCGCATACCCAGGCAGAGTACTGTCCCTTTCGAAGTCAACTATGCGGTCTAGTATGCGATCGCATAATGTGTATGCAGACCGCACAATGGTCGCATACCTGGGCAGTGTGTTTCGAATTTTGGCCCATCTTGAGGGCCATTATGCGGTCGATTATGCGGACCGCATGTCAGGAATGCGATCGCATTCCTGACCGCATTCTTGTGTCGGGCTTCTTTTTATTTAGTTTTAAAACCCGACCCAGTCCATTAAAAACACCCCTACCCTTCATTTTAACCACTTTTTCTTAGATATTAGAGAGAGGAAAGAGTGGGTTCTAGAGAGAGAAAGTCCCAACTTCATCAAATTGGTCTTCCTTCATCAATCAAGCTTGGAACTAATCAAGTAAAACACGAATTTTTTCACTCTAAGAGGTAAGCTTCTGTCCCACTAACCCTAGATTTCCAGATTTTGTTAAAATGAATCATGGGTGGGATAGTTCGTAAAGATGTGGTTAATAATCTTACATGCATGTACCCATTTTATCATAATCTAGTAAAGAAAAATAGGTTGGGGTAACCTTTCACTAAAAAAAGGTTAGTTAATCTAAAGGAACGCCTAGTGTTTGATAGGAAGCTCAAATGAGTTCGAGACATGTTCATGATTCCTAATTCTAACTTTAAATGTGCCACATTGTGAATTAGATTGAAGGTGCTAGAAGTTCCAGTGACTTGAGATAGAAATTAAGGAAAAATCTCGGTTCAAGGTATGTATGGCTAACTTTAACCTTCGTAGAATCCTCTTGTTGGGTTCGAATATGTGGTATGTGTACCTTGTTTGGAAATGTATGAATTGACTGTTCAAACGTGCTAAGACGTGAGACTTTGTTCTTTGATTCTTCCTGGTTGATTGGCATGCTACTGTGCTATATGAAGTTGTAAAAGGTGCTTGATGGGAAATGAACGAAAGATTGATAATGTGCTCAAACGTGGGAATGTGTAAAAATAGTTGAAAGCCATACGTGGAAATTAATGAAAAGAATATTGTGAAACAATGTAACTGAATTGAGCGAATGTGGCAATACCGTGTTCATGTAATTTCTACTTGATAAATGTTATGGGGCCTTGGGCCCAAATAAATGAGCTGTTGATATGAAATAGTATTCCTTGAAAGTATAATTCCTGTGATGTAACTGTTTGTGGTTGCTGTTACGAAATATGATTGTCAGGAGGGATCGGGTTGCTCGCTACAACACAAAGCAATAAGCTTCATGAGGCGTGAGGTAATAAGGGTGGTCGAGGTAATAAGGGTGGCCGGGGTACTAAGGGTGGCCGAGGTAATAAGAAGGAAATGTGATCGATGTCACTACTGAAATGAAAAGCTATGAGCTCTTGAATATGATGATGTTGAAAGGGAAAAAGGGAGAGATTTTGAAACTTGTTTGATTATGGTTGTTTCTTTCCACGTACCTTGATTAATTGGTTCTATTACTGTCTCTTAATTGTGTATTGTTTGATTGTACTTGGGATAAAGTTTGTGTATACATACTAGTACTATTCCACAGTACTAACGTCCCTTTTTGCCGGGGGAGCTACATATTTTATATGGATGTAGGTGGGTCCATAGCAGGTAGCTCAGATCGCCATTAGTAGTGTTTTCTCCTCATCCTCTTCCAGCTGTACTGGTGAGCCCCCTTCCTCTCGGGGCCATATGTAGTTCCTGCCATCTCCTTTTGAGTATATTACGTATTGTAAGGTATAGCCGGGGCCTTGTTGCCGGCAAGTATTGTATAAACTCTTAGCACTCTTAGAGGCCCCGTAGACACTATGTGGGTGTATATGTATATTTTGGGCAGTGGTTGTAATTGTTCGTAATCGTGGTACGTATTGGAAGTGTTGTATCTATTTTTTATGTTGTGGGAAATCTAGTATGATAATGTAACAAGAGGAAAAAATGGACTTATTGTGGTAATCACACACTTTTAAGCTTATCTCACTGTTTCATATAAATCATGTACGATATTATCACGTGGGGTAGGAAGGGCAAATCAGGTTCGCTTGACTGGGATCACCCGGTTGAGTGTCGGTCGCGTCCCTCGATTTTGGGGCGTGACATATACAATAACTACTGTAGTGACCCTTTTTATTGCAATTCTAACACGTAATGTCTTTGCGATTTTTGGATTGCCCTCTTCTCCTTGACGTTGATCTTCCACGACCATGACTTTGTCCTCGTTTGAGGCTTCTCTCCCCGCTTTTGGTATTCAAAGCAGACCTTGAGGAATCACTTGATTCTCTCAGGTAAGTATCTTCTCTTAGAACCAAGTCTCTAATATCATCCAATTTGAGTTTGGTACTTCTCCATGAGCTGCTAACTGTAGTTACTGTTGAAGACTAACTCTCAGGTAGAGATAATAGTAGAATCAATGCCTTGATTTCGTCATCAAATGTTATATTAACATAACTCAACTGAGTTAATATTATATTAAACTCATTGATATGTTCCGTTATAAATCCATCTTTTGTCATCTTTAAGTTGAACAATCGACGCATCAAATAGACTTTATTTAAAACAGATGGCTTCTCGTACATATTTGATAACGCCTTTATCAGACCTGCAATGGTCTTCTCGTTAATGATGTTAAATGCCACATTTTGTGTTAGAGTCAAACGAATCATACTAAGATCTTGACGAACTAATATATCCCAGTACGCTTTAGCCATATTCTCTGATTTTACCTTGGTTAGAGGTAAGTGTACTTTTTTCTGGTACAAATAATCCTCTATTTGCATTTTCTAGAATCTAAAATATTTTCCATTGAACTTGTCAATCTTGACCTTTCTTCTCCCGATGCCATTTTTCACAAATATTTCTTATGTGAATAGTAACAGCGAATACTGCCCCGTGTAAGAAAAAATATCCCAACCATATAAGGTAGACAACAATCACTATTGGTGAAAAGTACTATTGATAACTAGGGATTTTAGCCTATTATTTGCTCTCGTTTGCTTAGGTTTTGGGCCAAAAAGGCTAAATCCCGAAAACTAACTTAATTTGCTTGCTTGCAGGTCTTGGTCAAAATGAGGCAAAGAAGCAAAAATAAGCTCATGAAGGAGTCAAACTTGCATAAACCAGAAGCAGGAAATGGACCACTAACCGCAATGGAAAAGCGCAGCCCCGTAGTGTTCATCACTGAGGCGGATACAAAAATGCGGCCCGCAACAATGAGGTTCAGAGAAGCTGCAGCCAAGTAGAAACATTGCCGCTGACCATGCTACAAAAGCGCGGCCACGAACCCTTTGGCGCGACAACGATAGGATTTACGCTGACAGTGAGATAGAGATTCAGAGAGTTTACAAAGTGGACTCAAAAGGAAGAACGCGACCCGCGTCTAAATTATGTGGTCGCAAAGTTACCAGACACGGACGCGATGGAAATTCCGTTGGGAGCGTGACAAGAGGTTCAAATACTTGGGAAGTGAAAACTAACTGAGGAACGCGGTCCGCGAACATAATATGCAGCCGCGATTGAAGCCAACGTGAACGTGAATGTATCTACGTTGTTTGCGAAACCTAGTCTAGTCCAAGCCTAGATTTGAAGAAACGCGGTCCACGCTCGTTATTGCCCGGATGCGAAAGTCCAAGCGCTGAGGCGCCCATTTTGACGCTGTCAGCGAAACCTCCATAGGGGCATTTTTGTCCAGAAAATTTAGTTGTGTATAAATAGATCTTTTTCACATTTTTAGGTTAAGCTTTTTATCAGGGAACAAGTGAACAACCGCACTTTACCATTTTGAGTAATTTTAGAGTAGTGTTAGCTTTTATCTTTAGATTTTATTCTTGTATTTGAATTTTATGGCTTATATTACATCTCTATCTTTGATTTCTACCATTATTTTGAGTAGCTAAACCTCATAGCTAGGGTTGTGACCCAACCCTAGTGTTGGTATATAATGGGTCTTGAGTTTTAGGGCTTAATTGTTTATAGGTTAATGATATTTAGCTTATTTCATGCTTTAATTGTAGAATTGGTAGTTGCAAACACCGATTCATACCTTTATGACTTAGGCTCTTCTTGAGAAAGAGGGACTAAGTGAAGGAAAAGTAGGCTAACAAGGAATTGGGGTGAATTCAAGATATTGATAGCCCCAATTAAAGGGTTAAACCTAGAGATAGTAATACACGACTTGAGCCACTTTCACTTGCATTGATTGAGCACCCATTTGGGCTTGAGAAAGTCAAATCGGGCAAAATCACTCAAACTACCAAGAGGTATAGAGTGAGTATTTAAGTGTGAAGGTTATATTATGACTTTCGACCCCCTTAGATACTCGCCAAGGCGGAAGTCACTTCCCTAGTGCTTTTTATCACTTGAAAAACTCTCACAAAAATATTGTAGTTAGATTACTCTTTAGCATTCACTAGTATAAAAATTAGAATAGAAAAAATCCCAACCAGGGTTAGAAGTGCAATTATAAACAACAAACACAGCTAGATTAGGTAGAAACCCAACTCCCAACCAATATTAACTCCCTGTGGATATCGATCCCGGCCTATCGGGTAAAACTGAATCGACCTCTCCTCGCTACTTTATAGTGGTATAGGGTTGGAACCGATCATTTTTTGACGCCGTTGTCGGGGAGTTAAACGGTTTTGGCTATCTATCTGACTAGTTGTGTGTCTTGTTTTTCTTTCCTTCTATTTTACTAACTTTTGTCTGTTAATCGCTTTAGGTACAAAATGGTTGATCCTCTCGACAATGTTCTCCCGGGAGAGGAGGTAGATGATAATGGTGATGATGAGGTGCATCTAGTACCTCAAGCTCAAAGAAGAGGCCGCCAGGCCAATGGCAACATCCAGAACCTCCCCCACCTCCTCCAAGGGCAACAGCACATCGGGTGCTGCCCAATGAAGGTTACGCCAGTGCAATTGTCCCACCCCGGATCCGGTATACAATTTCCATATTACAAATATTATGTTGACCTTATTGGAGTAAAGAGGTTTCTTCACTGGAGCTCCCCATCAGAATGCATATAAACATCTAAAGAGTTTTGTAGATACCTGTTGGGGAAGCAAACAGACAAACGTGTCGGAGGATGCATTGAGACTGAGATTGTTCCCTTTTTTACTTAGAGGGAAAGCTTTGGACTGGCTCGAGCGGCTCCCCAACCATTCCATCACCACGTGGGATGAGTTGGCTGACAATTTTATAGCCAAGTTTTTCTCACCGGGTCATATGTCAGCATTAAAGGATGAGATCTTAGCCTTCAAACAGGAACCTAATAAACCTCTTCATGAAATTTGCGAGAGATATAAAACTATGGTAAAGGAATGCCCCAACAATAACATGACTGAAGTAATGATTCAGCAGATTTTTTACAGGGGTATCAACACTACCAACCAATGCTTGGTAAATCAGCTAGCTGGGGGAAATTTTATGAAGATTCCTTATGCCGATGCTTGTGACATACTTGATGAAATGGCTGACACTTCTTCATCTTGGAAGAGTCGGGCAAATGTTCCTCAAGGTGAACCGAATGTAATCAATCTTCACAAGGAATTTCAAGACCACGGACAAGCCATAGCTGAGTTGACAACTACTATGAATCAACTAGCAAAAGCCCAACTTCAGCAAGTTCAAGGAACAAAGTAAGTAAATACAATGGAAGGAATGAAATTAATGGTCAACAAGAGGAGACATCGTGGTCAACAAGTGCAAAGCAATCAAGATCAATATGAACAAAGTGGAAGTGGCTACAACCAAGATGATTCTTATGATGACCAAAGCGGGGAAGTTTTGTATGCCAAAAACTACCAAGGACAATGGAGCAATGCTCAGAATCAACAATGGAGATCGCAAGGGAATAACCAAAATTGGATCAACCAAGGCCAAGGAAATTGGAACAATAATAACAACAACAACAACAACTCAAACAATTGGGGGAACAACAACCAAAATTGGGGTGGCAATAACAATAACAATTGGGGAGGTAATGGAAATTCGGGGTCGGGCTTTCAAAGGCCCCTGATGTATCAACAACTCAACAATCCACCTCCATATCAATCTCAAGGTCAAAGTTCTTCGACTAATGAGATGAAATGATGGAAAGGAATGCAGATTCCGATGCTCAAATTGCCTCCTACACTACTTCCATCCGCAACCTTGAAGTACAAATGGGTCAAATATCTGAAGCATTGAACACTCACCCTAAAGGGGATCTACCAAGTGACACAGTAGTAAACTCGAAGGGTGGGAACAATACATGCCATGCATAGCGGTGACAACAAGGAGCGGTAGAGGTGGTGAAGCAAGTACTTCCAATCAAAAGAAAGTTGTGAGCGATGATTTTGCGGTGCAAAATTATGATGATCCTATAGTTGATGATCAAGTGAGTGAAGAGAATTTGAATGATGAAGTGAGGATTGATATTCATGAAAACTAGGAGGAGACTCAAAATGACGTGAACCCGTCTAGGGAACACGTGATAGACATACCAGAACGGTAGTGACAAAAGCCAAGGCTCCTTTGCCAAGGACTCCTCCGCCTTATCCTCAAATAATTTCAAATAAAAAGAATGAAAACCAATTCAAAAAGTTTTATTGAGATGATGAAAATCTTGTCAATCAATGTGCCCTTGTTGCAAGCTCTTGAGCAAATGCCGGGATACACCAAGTTTATGAAAGACTTGGTAACGAACAAGAGATATATGGATTTTGAGACCATAAAAATGACTCATCAAGTTAGTTACATTGTGCACTCTATGGCTCCAAATCTTGAAGATCTCGGTGCATTTACAATTTCTTGTACCATTGGGAGTGCGGATTTTGCAAAGGCCTTGTGTGATTTGGGAGCAAGTATAAATTTGATGACTTACTCAGTATTCAAGACTTTGGGTATTGGTCAACTAAGATCTAATTCAATGAGATTGAAAATGGCGGATAGAACAATGAAAAGGCCGCTTGGTATTATTGATGATGTTCTTGTCCGGGTCGACAAGTTTATTTTGCCTGTTGATTTTGTGATTTTTGACTGCGAAGTCGACTATGAGGTGCCTATAATATTGGGAAGGTCTTTCCTAGAAATAGGGAAGGATTTGGTTGATGTGGAAGCATGGGAGCTCACCTTCCGGGTGGGCTATGAAACAGTTATATTCCATGTGTGCAAATCGATGAGGCAGCCGAATATTAATGAAGTTTGCTCTTTTGTGGATCTTGTGACAGAGGTGATAGTTGATGAAACAAGTGCCATGATCAATGTGGAAGATCCTATGGACGATATATTGTTGAACCATGAGGATGATGAGAGGGATGGTTTGGTTGAATGTGCAAACACCTTGCAAGGAATAGGATCCTACTCTTATGGGCCCTGTAAACTCTCCTTGGACTTGGAAAACCGGAAGACTCCACTGACAAAGCCCTCAATCGAGGAGCCACCAATATTGGAGTTTAAGCCTCTACCCTCTCACCTCAGGTATGAATTCTTAGGCCCATCTTCTACATTACCTGTTATTCTTTCTGCTTGCTTAACCAAAGTGCAGGTAAACTCCACTCTTGAGGTGCTTCAAAGAAGAAAAAAGGCAATTGGATGGATCTTAGCTGACATTCGGGGCATAAGCCCCGTTAGGATGTCGCAAAACTTCTGTGGAACATCAAAGGAGGTTTAACGAGGCTATGCAAGAGGCCGTCAAGAAAGAAATCATCAAATGGCTTGATGCAGGGGTGGTGTATCCTATTTCAAATAGTGCATGGACTTCACCAGTGCAATGTGTGCCGAAAAAAAGGGGTATGACTGTTGTGCCAAATGAGAAAAATAAGTTGATCCCTACTAGGACCGTGACCGGATGGAGGGTATGTATAGACTATCGAAAGTTGAACAAAGTGACCCGCAAAGATCATTTTCCATTGCCTTTTCTTGATCAAATGTTAGACAGACTTTCCGGGCGTGCCTACTATTGTTTCTTGGATGGGTACTCAGGGTACAACCCTATTCTCATAGACCCAAAAGAACAAGAGAAAACTACCTTCACATGCTCGTACGGAACATTTGCATTCTCACGGATGCCATTTGGATTGTGTAATGCACCCGCTACCTTTCAGCGGTGCATGATGGCTATATTTACGGACATGGTGGAGGACTTCCTCGAAGTCTTTATGGATGATTTCAGTGTTGTTGGGGACTCATTTGAAGAATTCTTGGAAAATCTTGACAAGGTTCTAGCCCGATGTGAAGAGACAAATCTTGTGCTTAATTGGGAAAAATGCCACTTTATAGTTGAGGAGGGAATTGTCCTCGGCCATAAGATCTCAAAGAACGGAATCGAAGTGGACAAGGAGAAGATAGAAGTCCAAAGCTACCTCCTCCTACTTCCGTCAAGGGAGTTAGGAGCTTTCTACCGAAGGTTCATCAAAGACTTTTCCAAAGTGGTGAATCCCTTGTGCAAGCTACTAGAAAAGGATGCAAAGTTTGTGTTCAATGAAGAGTGCATGAAGGCTTTTGAGCTTATAAAGTATAAATTGACAACCACTCCAATCATTACTGCACCTAATTGGAGCTCTCCCTTTGAGCTCATGTGCGATGCAAGTGACGTTGCGGTAGGAGCGATTTTGGGGCAAAGGGTAAACAAGATATTTAACCCGGTGTATTATGCAAGAAAAACAATGAATGATTCCCACGTCAATTATATGGTGACGGAGAAAGAGTTGTTAGAAATTATATTCGCCATGGAAAAGTTTCAGCCTTATCTCATGGGTGCCAAAGTGATTGTTCACACCGATCATGTGACACTCCGTTACTTGATGACCAAAAAGGACTCGAAATCTAGATTGATAAGGTGGATTTTGTTGCTTCAAGAGTTTGACCTCGAGATCATAGATAGAAAAGGAAGTGAAAATGAGGTAGCAAATCATTTGTCCCGTTTAGAAGAGGAAGGGAGGCCCAAAAATGGTCTTGAAATTAATGATGCATTCCCGGATGAGCAACTTCTCTCCGTTTCTTTGAATGGTATGCCTTGTTTAGCAGATGTTGGTAATTTCCTTGTTACTAGCATTGTCCCGTGTGAAATCTCTTCTAACTAAAGGAAGAAACTCAAACGGGACAGTTTGGACTATTATTGGTATGGGACCTATTTGTTCAAGATTTGCAATGATGGGGTGATTCGTAGATGTGTCCCAGAGGGGGAGCAAATGAGTATACTTGATGCTTGTCATTCCTCGCCTTACAGTGGTCATCACGGTGGGGCGAGAACTGCTTCCAAGGTTCTTATTTGTGGTTTCTATTGTCCAACCATGTATAGGGATGCAAGTGAGCTTGCCAAGAGATGTGATGAATGTCAGAGAGCTAAGGGAATATCAAAGAAGGATGAAATGCCTCTCACCACTATTCTTGAAGTTGACATTTTTGACGTGTGGGTCATAGACTTCATGGGGTCTTTTGTGAGTTCGTGTGCTTACATTTTGGTGGCGGTTGATTATGTTTTCAAGTTGGTGGAAGCCGTGAATTTTCCCCACAACGAGGCCTGGAGTGTGGTGGCATTCCTCAAGAAAAACATATTCACACAGTTTGGTACTCCTCGAGAAATTATCAGCGATGAGGGGTCTCATTTCTGCAATAGGGAATTTGACACTTTGCTTTCAAAGTACGGTGTCAACTCCTTATCACCCCAATATAGTGGACAAGTGGAGATCTCAAACAGGGAAATCAAAAGCATATTGTCAAAAAACTGTGAATGCAAATAGAACGAGATTGGTCAAGGAAGCTCGACGATGCATTGTGGGCTTATAGGACTGCATTTAAGACTCTAGTAGGTTTGTCTCCATACTGGTTGGTGTTTGGGAAAGTGTGCCATATGCCAGTTGAGCTAGAACATAAAGCCAAGTGGGACTTGAAGAGGTTAAATCTTGAGTGGGATGTTGCAGCAAATCTCCGGGTGGAACAACTCAATGAGCTAGATGAGTTCCGATTTCATGCCTATTCAAGCTCATCATTATACAAGGAGAAGATGAAATATTTGCACGACAATATGCCCGAAACAAAGAATTCAAGGAGGGTGATTTGGTCTTGTTCTTCAACTCCCAGTTACGTCTATTTCCGAGAAAGATTAAGTCCAAATGGAGTGGTCCCTTTGAAGTAGTGCATGTAACACCTTTTGGTGCTCTTGACTTGAAGAACAAAAATGGTGAAATATTCCGGGTTAATGGGCACCGTGTGAAGCATTACTTGGCCACGTTTGATGACAGCCACATGGTGGCCTTGATCAAGTTCCAATGATTATGGTAACCTACATCGTGCCACGCCGTTAAATCAAGCGCTTCTTGGGAGACAACCAAGTATTTTTTTATTTCTTTTTCATTTTTGTTCTTAGATTAGGCTATATTTTGAACTAACTGGTTGTG
The DNA here is from genome assembly GCA_005239525.1 of Nicotiana knightiana. NCBI lineage: Eukaryota > Viridiplantae > Streptophyta > Magnoliopsida > Solanales > Solanaceae > Nicotiana > Nicotiana knightiana. The sequence continues at coordinate 37,533 of ML424871.1, forward strand.
AGATTTGTGTAGGAATTATTTGTACAGTGTAGAATTGTTGCTGAAAAAATTTGGCTAAGGATCAGATTTACAACTGACTGCATCATAAATTATTTTACGATGATTTTTATTATCTGACTTCATCCTTTACATCCATACTAGGTTTTAAATATTTTGGTTCATTTGTTATAATAACATTTGCATTTTTAAAGATTAAAATTGCATATTTTTTTAATAATAGCCCGTATATACTTATAATTACTTTATTTATGCAAAGAAATAACTTTTCATATTTTTATAGTGTTAAATAACTGTTATTAACCATTTTTATGCACAAAAAATATTTTTACTATTTATTTATCATTTTTTACGAATTATTTACTAATTTAATTGGTTATTTAAATAATAGTCCCTTTTCCCTAATTATTTCGGTCCTAAGCTACCCAAACCAACCCTGAAGTTAATTGGGTATTTGTATATGTTCTTTTCTCTGAAGTTCATGGCCCAGTATGTTTCAGGGTTATTTTTATGCATGATTCTGTCAACTCTGCATTTGTTCTGAGTCTCTTTAGTATTTTAATTTCACCTAATGCTGTTAGTTCCGAGATTGCTCATGCTTAACTTGAATAATATGAACCCTCTTAAGTTTGTTTAGCTTAATGCATTCTATACTACTCCTGCATGCAACTTTGTTAGTCTACTATGTCAATACTAGAATACTTACGAGTGCTATTTGACACAAGTTCACTTGCTCATCTTACTCTGAATCTTTGCAACTTGCATATATAATGTGTTCGGATCAATGCTAAGGACTTTCTGTCACTTATAATCTAGTATCCCTGATAATATGTATCTTAGCATGTCTTTGGTTCACTTGATTCCATATTCCTTCAGTGATTATTTGACTCTAGGGTAGTTATCAAACTTATGTTTTCCCTACCATGTCTGAATGCTGTTCTTGTTTCCAGATGTGAGTACATGGCTTTCTTTGGTAATGGGGGTACACTTAGCATAAATTGGACCTTTTAGGCTTTAACTTGTTAAATATTATGCACATGTGTATGACAATATTTGCAAATCCTGCCAACTTGTTTTTCCTAAATCTTTCAATACGATTCTGCCTATGTATTGTTTGTTAAATGACAAACGTGTCTCTATGTCTTGCCGAACTTCTGATCAACTGTTCTGGGTTTTAAAATTTGCTATATCCGTTTCCTAAATTTAAGTACATCTTTTCAAATTATGTCCCTTAGCCATTGCCTACTCTCTTTCATGTGCTATCTATGCTATTCTGAATCCTCATCCTTAGCCGGCTGAAAGCCAAGACTATTTAGGTTATGTGCTTGACCTCCCTAGTGTGAGCACAGCTCGGGGTCCATGTGATATCCTTTTGAACTCTGACACACTAGAGATTTGGGTTCTGTGTGCTATGGGTGAATCATTCACCACTAGTTCTTATGTATCCATGAATATGAGCCTTAGAGCTGTTATATGTTGAAAGCCTGGGTTGTCCAGGTGTATTTGGGCATGTTGTAGGCCCTCTATAGTTTTACTTATCTTTTGTAATTCATTCATTAAATTTGGTCTGTAATTATTGTTGTAATAACAATTCTGGGGTATTTAGTAAAAATTGGGAAGGGGTTTCTTATTTTCATTTACAAAGTTGGGTAGAAATCCTGCTTATAGGTTCTCTACTGTGCTGTTGGTTCTGCCTATAAGTTTCATATTATGTTGTTGAAATCATATGTTAGAAATCCTTCCTATAGGTTCTATATTGTGTTTACACGCTAGGAATATTGCCTATAGGACTAATGCTACAATCGTGCTTTTAGGTGTATTAATTTATCCAGTAATTATGTATTAGAAACCATGCCTATAATATCAATACTTGGCTTAATTATGTTCTAGTCTAAAGCATGTGAATTCCTGCGTGTATACTGTTTAATTATAGAAATCATGCCTATAGGTTAAAATCAGATCACTTATAGAAATCGTGCCTATAGGGACAAAATCAGATCACTTATAGAAATCATGCCTATAGGGACAAAATCAAATCACTTATAGAAATCATGCCAATAGGGACAAAATCAGATCACTTATAGAAATCATGCCTATATGGACAAAATCAATTCAACTATAGAAATCATGCCTAGGGGATTCGATTAAGTAATTCTGAATGCGGTTCTGTGATTATCACTGTCAATCACCTAGACAACATGCCTATAAGATTAGACAAATAATTCTGGACATATTCTTGTGACTTGCTATTATTTACTATTGTATAAAACACTTAGATATTATGCTATGCTAAAATCAATAGGCAAATATATGTAGGTTCTACTAATCGCATTAAGAAACGGATTCTATATACGACTGCCTATTTGTACGTTCAATGTCACATAGATATCCTGCCTATAGGGTTTTGCAATTAATAAATCTACTAAAGTTAATCAGTTGCGTGCATTTACTGTTTATATGTGGAGGCTAATTTGATCCCATATTTGTCTCTATTTGAAAGTCCTAACTGTTTTGTATGTCTCTTAGTATTTATAATTTTGAGCAACTTAGGTAGAGTCTAGAACCATCCTAAAATAGAGGTCCCAATGCCTCCAGGACCATAGGTAAGGGACGGGTAGTGTACGCATAGGACACGAGTTAGAACTAATTAGATCGCTTTAGGTAAAAACTTAAAGATAGTAATCGGGTAGCAGGAGATGATAGTTTGTGCCGCTGAATAATACGAGTAACACCCCCGTCTTGGGAGAGTTACGAAGTATTATTTATGTTGCACGGGGTGATCCTATAGGCTAAAAAATTTAGGACCCCCATCCCTATTAAATAGTTTCTTCGCTTTCTTAGATTAATTCACATAAGTTAAGTTCGACCGGGACCCCCCGTTTTGGACCTCGAGGTGTGCCTAACACCTTACCTTCAAGGTAATTTGAGCCCTTACCCGATCTCTGGTGATACAATCTGGTATAATCTGAGTTATTTGCTATAGGTGCCCTAACGCACCTTAATCTGTTAGGTGGTGACTCTCCAACAACCAATTCCTTTCCCCTTCTCTCGAAAGGAGTTGTCAAATTTCGAAACCCGATTTTGCGAAAAAATGGGGGGCGCGACACTGACCGCGCTCAAAATTATGCGGTCAACGGGAGCTTTTTTGCAGGGGCATAAATGTGCAGTGGACGCAGACTTGAAAAGCCCTGAATGACAACTCTCTGAAGTTGCATCTGCGTCCGCGACCGTTAATTCACGGTCAAAGGTGCTTGTTTTGCGGGCGCACCTCTTTTTTCGCTATCAGTAGAGTTGGTCAAGTAGAAGCTCTTCAAAAAGCTAAAAGCATGAACCGCGATGAAATTCCGCAGCCGTGCCCAAGTAGGTCGGTAGGTCCATCTGTTTTTAGTATAAATAGAAGGGCCCATCTCCTTTTACCCTTTTTGAACTATCACTTCTCAAACACATACAACACTGTTCATCTTCTTCTGGTCTGCATCTTGAATTCATTTCATAAATCAAGAAGTTAATTTCTACCACAAATCAAACAACCGGTATGCTAAATTTCTTAATCTTCCTTTTAGTTCTTTCTTTTCTATTCTTTTAGTTCCATTTTTGTTTTTCTTTTAGTTAGGGTTAATACAAGCCGAAGTCAAAATAATGTACAATTGAGGGTTAATTCAGATAGGTAATTGATTTTCAGGCCTAATGGGGGATGGGGTTATTCATTCTGCTATTTAATTGCAAAATTTTTTGATAATTGAAAACCCTAGGTCGTAAAACTTTCACCAGTGCATGTGCATTTTGAATTTCGCGTACCGCGACCCAAATTTCACGGTCCGCATTCATAAGCTTGGCTGAGCTAAAATGGGTTGCTTGTTCGCGGCCGCGGAGTTATTTTTGTGGTCAGCGACTAACATTACGCGGTCGCGCTTATAATTTCACGAAGCGCGTTCCTTAACTTCAGAGAGTCATTCAACGGGGTCCGTGGCCGCGTTCATTTTTACGCGGTCAGCGTTTCTTGTTTCATAGTCGCGCCCATATTTCAGGGTGACTCAGCTTCAGAGACTGGGTAATCTGAGCCCCAGTCTTCCGCGACTGCATCTCTTTTTATGCGGACCGCGGTGGCCAGTCCGCAGCCGCGACTCCTTTTCCGCTGTCAGTGGACCAATGCTCTGTTAAACACAGTGATTATTTATCTGCTTTCATTTCATAATTGATTGAATAACATTACTAACGAGCTTTCACTGATTGTGTATGCAGATAATGGTTAGATCTCGAGGTGGTCTAGAAAAACAACTGGGGGG
>ML424871.1:44415-70140 GCA_005239525.1 Nicotiana knightiana
TATGGATATGATGATTTTGATGGTTTGTAATAACTTTGATACTATTTTTCTTTATGTTTTTACTTATCGTATTTTTATTTTCGTTATTTTTCACTTTTGGTATGTATATAACTTTACCATTCCATGAATATATTCATCCCCATTTTAGGTATATTCATTTCACTCCCCTATTGTAAATATCCATTCTACTTTCCGCATTTTACTTTATAAGTTTGTAGATGCTTATTTCATTTAGTAGCATCTTTCTACATTTTTTTCGTGAGCAATAAGCCTTTGGTTTTCTTAATGCCACGGTTCTTTCCAAAGGTGGAATTTGTGTGAACTGGATGGCTCTTGCTGACGATGGATGGCGTGACAACTTTCTTAAGGGATTGAGTCTGTTTTTCTTTTTTTGTTTTAATATATAGTAGTAATGAATAAAAGTGACTCAAGTAAGATTCACTTGGAACTAGCACATTTACCTTCGACCTCATGGTTAGAGAGAAGTTTGTTGACGAGATTAGCTCTAGTTGTGACCTTTAGAATCTTGAGTTGACTAAAACTATCATCAAGTAGTTTCTGTTAGCTATATCTGATCTTCAATCCTAGACAGGGTTGTTGTGAGCCCTCGACTCTATTCTCTTTAACAATATGGTAGCTTGAGAGGTGAGGTTTTGAATTGCAAGTTCATGTCCCGCGCCAACAAGTCTAGAACTTGCCCCGAATGTTTTTCTAGATGAAATTCTAAGTGTAGCTCGACTTAAGAAGTGATTATAGGCTCTTCTTGGTCCCATTTGAACTTTTAAAACTTCCATGGCCTACCATTATGATATCCTTAGTCAACTCCTTTGATCCTAAGCCTTTTTCATTCAACAACCACATTACAAGCCTTCATCCGTTCTATAATGACCCTCTCTTGGCACTCAATCTTTCCTTAGCATTTATGATGAACAATAGGCAAGAACATAAGTTTGGAGGAGAGATAAGGAAGTTCAAGATGATGAAAGGTTCAAATAACAAAAAGAACTGATGAAAAGGAAAGACAAAGAAAAGGATGAAAAGCCAAAAAGAAGCATGTCAAGAAGAAAAGTAAAGATTGAAAGGATTCAAGAAAACAATGTTCAAAGGCTTGGAATGATGAGAAAAGGATAAAAATGTTCATCATATAGAAGAAAAGAGTGACAATGTGTCTCTCTAGTTCCCACAAGGAAGAAGAAAATGACTCAAAGAGTCAAGAAAGCATAAACTGAATTGACAAAATGGAGTGCTTCAGGAAAGATGATACTATCATGGTTCATTATGTCCGACCTCGATCCAAAAAACCTTCATTACATCCCGCTAACGACCTATAGGATTTCAAGTTGAGTGAGCTTATATTAGTGGTGATTTACATGAGGGGCAAGCCTATGGTACTTAGAGACGGACTTGTGGCATTCTTTTGAGAGTGATGAGCGCACTTCTTTACAATCCCGATTTTGAGTGTCACATTCTATAAGGTGAGATGAGATCATGGAGAGTAGAGGAGATCCTTAATGAATTGAGTCAACCCTTGATGCTCTTGTGTCACATTAGACCTATGAAACTCAAAAACTCGTAGCATAATGTTGTTGATAATGCATTTGTGTTGAGGGTCATTGTTAGATCCAATTGAAGTTTGATGAAGTCACCTTAGGACAAGTGGAATTTTCCTTTCTTTTTCTTGTGGAGGTGGAAATTACCTTGTTTGCTTGAGGACAGGCAAAAGCTTGAGTTTGGGGGAGTTGATAAGTGATTTTAGCCTATTATTTGCTCTCGTTTGCTTAGGTTTTGGGCCAAAAATGCTATAGGTATTCCTGTAAACTAACTTAATTTGCTTGCTTGCAGGTTTTGGTCAAAATGAGACAAAGAAGACAAAATAAGCTCATGAAGGAGTCAAACATGCACAAACCAAAAGCAGGAAATGGACCGCTGACCACGATGGAAAAGGGCGGCCGCATAGTGTTCATCGCTGAGGCAAATACAAAATGCGGCCCGCGAAAATGAGGTTCAGAGAAGCAGCAGCCAAGTACAAACATTGCCGTTGACCGCACTACAAAAGCACGGTCGCGAACCCTTTGGCGCGGTAGCGACAAGATTTACGTTGACAGCGAGCTAGAGATTTAGAGAGTTTACAAAGTGGAATTAAAATGAAGAATGCGGTCCGTGTCTAAATTACATGGATGCTAAGTTACCAGACACGGTCGCGATGGATATTCTGCTGGGAGCGTGACAAGAGGTTCAAAGACTTGGCAAGTGAAAGCTAACTGAGGAATGCGGTCCGCGAACATAATACACAGCCACGATTGAAGCCAACGCAGGCGCAAATGTATTTACGCTATCCGTGAAACCTAGTCCAGTCCAAGCCCAGATTTGAAGAAACGCGGTCCACGTTCATTATTACGCGGACGCGAAAGTCCAAGCACTGAGGCGCCCATTTTTATGCTGTCAGCGAAAGCTCTATAGGGGCATTTTTTTCCAGAAAATTCAGTTGTGTATAAATAGATCTTTTTCACATTTTTAGGTTAAGTTTTTTTATCAGGGAACACGTGAACAACCCGCACTTTACCATTTTGAGTAATTTTAGAGTAGCGTTAGCTTCTATGTTTAGATTTTATTCTTGTATTTTGAATTTTATGGCTTATATTACATCTCCATCTTTGATTTCTACCATTATTATGAGTAGCTAGATCTCATAGCTAGGGTTGTGACTCAATCCTAGTGTAGGTATTTAATGGGTCTTGAGTTTAAAGGCTTAATTGTTTATAGGTTAATGATATTTAGCTTATTTCATGTTTTAATTGTAGTATTGGTGGTTGCAAAACAGATTCATGCTTGTATGACTTAGGCTCTTCTTGAGAAAGAGGGACTAAGTCAAGGAAAAGTAGGCTAACAAGGAATTCGGGTGAATTCAAAAGATTGATAGCTCCAATCAAATGGTTAAACCTAGAGATAGTAATACCCGACTTGAGCCACTTTCACTTGCATTACTTGAGCATCCATTTGAGCTTGAGAAAGCCAAATCGGGCAAAGTCACTCAAACTACCGAGAGGTATAGCGTGAGTATTTATGTGTGAAAGTTATATCACGACCCCAATCATGACAAGCTAGCCTAGACTTTCTACCCCCTTAGATACTCGCCTAGGCGTAAGTCACTTCCCTAGTGCCTTTTATCACTTGAAATACTCTCACAAAAATATTGTAGTTAGATTACTCTTTAGCATTCACTAGTATAAAAATTAGAATAGAAACAATCCCAACCATGATTGAAGTGCAATTATAAACAACACGCACAGTTAGATTAGGTAGAAACCCAACTCCCAACCAATATTAACTCCCTGTGGATATTGATCACGACCTATCCGGTAAAACTGCATCGACCTCTCTTCGCTACTTTATAGTGGTGAAGGGTTGAAACCAATCAACTATCACTATTGTCAATAGTTAGTAATGATGATCAATAGTGTCACACTATTTTTATAAATAATACCTGCACCAATACCGTACTTTTCTATCAGAATAACACTGTATGTGCTCTGATATTGTTTGTTGGGAAGCGTGTCAGGCTAATAGAAGGGGAAAAATATTTAAAAGAGAAAATTAGTAAATTGCACAAGACAAGATTTACGTGGTTCAGCAATTTTTACCAACTCCATGGCCACACAAAGAATATTTTTTTATTAATTAAAGAGAAAGAAGAAGTTGAGGGATTACAATTGAGGAACGGGATGCCAATTTATAGGTAGAACGTCTGTTGAAATTCTTTTTTCCAGCAAATGTGAATACGAAGAGGACGACACTGCAACTGCACGCCGAATTCTTCTTTCACATTTGTAGCCTGCCAACTTTGGCATTTCCTTTCTTTTCACGTTTTCTTTCTTCTCATTCTTGCTTTTTCTCTTTGTCTTCTTTCTTTTATTTCTTTTACAGCTGGGTTTGTTTCTTTCAATGTTTCCTTTTAAGTCTATCTGTATTTTTATGTATTCTTCAGTCAACTTTTGGTTTAAGAGCTTGTTAATTTTATATCTAATTGTATCTTTATGAATATCTTTCTTGTTGTAATTGGCTCTATATAAAGAGTTGTTTCTTCATTAATAATAGACATTTCATTTTATTTAGTCTACAACACATACTCTTTATGGTATCAGAGCCTAAAAGTATTCTTGCAGTCAAGAGTCCTTTACAAAAACTACTAGTGATATTTGCACAAAAGGGAGTAGCATATTATAGTAAAACAATCTACAATATTTACATTATGATGCTTTCTCATCATAGTAATTACCTCTAATTGACTAATCAATTTAACCCTCATACTCCGAAAAGGTTCAAACAAATTGAAATGAAAGTATAAAATACTTCTTTGTCAATTATAAGTAAAATACTTAATATTATAGTTAAAAAATAATTGTATAACTTCTCAAACAGTGATAGTGTCATGAAAAGGAGAGTAATAATTTTCTAGTATCACAGTGTTCGAGTGAATTCAACCAATAGCTTTTCGTTGCTATACTGAATAGCATTTAGTCTAATGGAAATCGAATTGAGTGAATAATTGCATAATTGCTGAATACTACTTTCTTATTCATCCTTTTAATTAATATAGTATTATGTTACTATTAGTAGCAAATACATCAAAATAACAATCATCTTTCTCTATAATAATATTTTATTATAAAAGTCAAGTCCTTTTCGGAACTAATTTTCATGTTATGTTATAACATATATTCTTTATAACAGAACTTTGCTATAACATCCAAAAATATTTAGAACAAACAAGAATATTATAAATTAGAAATGTTTGATTGTATTTTGCTATGCATATTACACCAAAATCCTAAATTCTTTTAGGGTTTTCTGTGCGTTACTCTTCTATTAGGTATTTGTATGCTATTAGACAAAATAATGGGGTAAACCTTGCTATCCTCGTCACACTAGAATACCATCGAGATAAGACGTTGATCTTTCATTTTTAATCAGAAGTTTCAAATTCAAATAAATGAACAACCTTTTTCTAAGGAGTATTATACTTGTTTAAGGGTTCTACTATTTGATATAAATCTAAATTAGTCCATTGAGATTTCGAATACCGAAGAGTTAAATCAAAAAATGTGTCTCATTAAAATAATTGATTTTTAGCCCATACTACCACTGTTCTTACCCTCATCAATATTGTTTCTATTATTGTTCTTTTTTTTTTATAGAAAAGAAAATCTGATCTTAAATTCTATTATTAATGTATTCATTTAATTCTTCGAGATTTTGTATATACCGATTCATGTACAAATTTATTAATGTTATGAAGCATGACTATACCCATAAGTAGTCACATGGGCATCTAGGGACACAAGCAACCATCTCTAGGAAAATATGAAAATATTAAAGACTATATATTCTATGAAATAATGAAACTTCAATAAACAAGGAGTAGTATTTTTGTTTCCATCTATTTCAGATGTGTAAATGTTTTTTTCTTATATATCTTAGACGCTTTTTGGGTTTTTCATCGCTATCCGATACTTGTATTGAGATTCTGAATAATTTAAATTTACGTTGCGTAAGCTGTTAAAGATGAAAGCTCTCCCTACCAAAAAAATTTTCCATTCTTAGAGTTCAAATTCGAGACATGACTAACAATCTATTTGGTCGGTCAACTTATAAAATCAGCTTATTTTGATAAATATTTTTCTCAAAATTACTTTTCAAAAAATTATTTTTTTGTGAGAAGCAAATTGTGTTTGGTTAATTAATTTGAAAAATACTTTTGAGCAGTAATTAGTAGGGTTTCAACAGATATTTAAAAACCAACTAAACAGACCGAACTGTACTGTACCGAACTGATTTTTAGGTTTATTTTAATAAAACCATAGGTTTTTATATAAATCTATAACCGTACAGAATATTAGGATAAGTTTTTTATTTTATGAAAATAAATCAAAAAAATATCGACCATACCACATAAATTTACAGTGTGAAAAATATATTTATAGATTAAGTTTAAAACTAATAAAGCATTAATTTTTTTCTTGTGCCTTGGAATTTTGAAACAGTTACAAGCCAACAAGTAATTAAACTCAAAATCCTAACTCTCAAACCTATTATGCTACTCCTATTGAAATTAAACTATTTCCAATATATTCACTAGCAAGACACAAAGTATTGTGTCAATTATCAGTAGCAAACTATAATGTATTGAATATGTTTATTTTCGTATGATTTAGATTTATCTTTTTGGATATTTAATCTTCTATGGACTTTATTATTGAATCCCAACTTGGTTAATATCTTTTGATTCGTGTGATTATATTTTTTTTTGTTTTTACTTAGTTTCTTTACACTGACGTAGAATAGCTAATGGATCTATAGTCTAACCATCTTTCATATTTTCTTAATTCATCACCTTTTAAATTGTAAAAATATCTAGAGAGTTTTGCTAAGTCATATAATAGTACGTAAGTTATTGCATTCTACTTCTACTAGTGACTTTTACATGACATTTTAAAAAATTACCGAAAATTTACCGAACCATAGCGATATCGAAGAGAAACTAACATGATTGGGACGGTTTTGAAAAGTCTAATTTGGTTATACATAATAGAATAACCGAAAAATTGGTATGGTACAAATTTTATAAAATAACTAGCCGAACCGAACCATTGACACTCGTAATTAGTATTTGGCCAAGCTTTTAAAAACTGCTTCGAAGTGTATTTTTCTCAAAAGTACTTCTCATCGGAGAAAAGCTATTTTTTTCTACTTCTCAAAAACTGCTTCTGCTTCTCCTCAAAAGCACTTCTTTTTTCCTTCTAAAAGCTTGGTCAAACACTTTTTTTTTTTAGAAAAAAATACTTTTAGCCGAAAAAGTACTGTTGGCCCAAAAAAAGCTTGGTCAAAGAGGCTATAAGTGTAAAAAGATTTTATTCATCTCACCACAACCCGGGTCGTTTGGAATAATGGTGGGATATCCCATGAAATTAATTATCCCACCTTTTATATGAGATAATCAATCACAATATAAAAAATATTTTGTGATTATTATTCTTATCACATGTACCAAACGACCCCTCAGTGGTTATAGACACTTCTTATATGGATATGATAAAATAAGGCAATAATGACAATTTTCCATTAAGCTATTCAAATGGAAGATTGCCCAAGTACAATCTAGTCGTCTACCAAAATTAAATCCAAAACAAGGTCGTACTAATATCACCTTGGAATATTGAACTTACGTTAACGTTAAGTAAAATACAAGTTAAATTTTGGGTAAAACTCCATTATGACATCTAAGAATACCAACAAGGATATAACTGTAATACAATATGCAGATATACTTTATATTATACTAATATAATAGAAAAAGAGAAAAATATTATTGAGACCAACTAACGATCAATTTTTATTATTTATTATTTATGCAATTACAGTTCTTTTCATACGTCATTATTTTCATTTTTCTATCGAATTATTTTCCTTTAATAACAAGTGAAAAACGATTTTTTTTTTTTATGGAAGTTTATTAATGCCACTAGCAATTCCATCTCAGCTTTTGCGTATAACAAAATATTTGATTTTTGAAAATCAAACTTATTAATAGACACCATACAATAATAATAATAATAATAATAATAATAAGAAACTCACAACAAGACGATAGATAACCAAGAAAACGTAAAGGGCCAAATCAAACGACGTTGTATTCATCCAATTCTCTACGGTTAAGAAAGCTTTTCCCAATGAAAAAAGAAATAAAGAGGAGAATATAACAAAAAATGGCCCCTTATATTTTGTGGTAGGTTGAAAGTGGTCCCTTAAGCATATTACTGAAAAGTTTTGGTCCCTTAGGTTTGCCAAAAGTAAGCATATTTAGTTTCCATCAAACATCAAATAAACTTTGGTTGTTAGATTTGGCAAATTTTTTTAAGAAATAGAATTTAAATTGAACTCACATTTGAAGATGTTGTTTCTGCTATTTATGGTATATTTATACTATTTGCGGAGTCTGGTGCAGTTTATTGCTAATTTTTTATTTATCTCTAATAGGGGCGTATTAGGGAGGCGGAAGAAGGTTCGTCCGAAATTCGATTTATCAAAAAATATACTGTACATATAAGGCAAAATCCGTTTTGTACCTTTATATATTATATTTTAACTCCCTTTGGCATAACCCAAAAAATGTAGCCTAGTGGTAACTGGGGTTCAAAATTTTTGTTAGGTTGTTAGTTCAATTTCCATTGACCAAGGTCTCTTCTATTTTCTTACAAAAAATTTCTTTTTAAAACTTTTCTGGTGTTGTTGTTTAAGACTTTTTTTCTCTCTCATATTTTTTGGTAAATTTAACAATTTTTGGAATCTGGTGCAGTTTATGCTATTTATTTAGTTATTTATTCTAGTGGACGTTATAGTTTTTGATATTGTAACTTTTGAATATGACAAGATTTTTGTATGTTTCTGGTTAAGTCTTCTTTTACTCAGAGTTTTTGTTAATTCTAACAACCCAAATCAGCAACTGACGTTTGTATTAGAGTATGCGCCTACATAATACCCCCTTGGGATGCGATCCTTACGGTATGTTGCCTACGTCATACCTCCTTGGAATGCAGTCCTTATCCAAATCTAATATAAATGCGGAATGCTTAGTACACCGAGTTGTTCCTTTTTAACAAATTTAAAAATCAAAACTACTCAAACATATATTCAAAGGACCAATATGAACCTACACCCAAACATGAAGGACCAAATAAGAAACTCTACCTTTCCCTCAAAATAAAGAAACCAATCCATGGAGGAAGAGCTTAGCCATTTACACAGTTCACAGCACACTCATCAATACATCATTGAAACTCTCCCCATAAAATATAAAATTCCACTAAAAGAAAAATTCCTTTTTATATTCAGTTTCTAGACAAAACATATAGATACACATAATTCTGTATCTATATACCCTTTTGCTTCAAGAAACTCCATAGCCATAAACAATAAAAGAATAAATTTTTCTTCTTCTCTTTCTTCAATCATCACTTCTTTCTTGTTCCAATCCATTCAATCTGTCATTTTCACTCAATTTTTCTAAATACCCTTTTCAAGAAATCTTCCTTTAAAAATGGCTTCAATTACACCCTTATCTCAATCACAACCCCTTTATGAAAAAACCCAATTTACACTACTGAAAACACCTCAAAATCAGTTTTTTGCAATACCCTTTTCAAGATTCACTCGAAGTTCAAAACTTTCATTGAAAAAATCAAGAATGGTTGTTGTTTCAGCTACAACTGCTGCTGAGAAATCCAATAAAAGGTATCCTGGTGAAGCTAAGGGGTTTGTTGAGGAGATGAGATTTGTGGCTATGAAATTGCATACTAGGGATCAGTCTAAGGAAGGTGAAAAAGAACCTGAAGGTCAGCCTATGGCTAAATGGGAACCTAGTGTTGAAGGGTACTTGAAGTTTTTGGTGGATAGTAAATTGGTTTATGATACTTTGGAAAAGATTATGGAAAAGGCTCCTTTTCCTGAGTGTGAGTTTTCTTAACTTCTGTCTGTCCAATTTATGTGACTGTGTTTGACTGTGTTTGACTATTTTGACTATACACAGAGTTTAAGAAAGAGCAAATTTTGAAACGTGTGGATTAAAACAAGACATAAATATTTTTTGTGGTTATAAATCATAAAATTGGAAGTTTAAAGTCAGGTTATTTCAAAATATAGAAAGCTGTCATTCTAATCCATTAGAAATCTGATTGTTTTGTTTGGTTGAGAATATGATTTAGTCATGTTAGCACTTTTACTTTGCGTTTTTAGGAGTTATTTAGTCTATATGATATTGGCTTGAGATGAGTTTAAATAGAGTAACATAGTAGGTGAAAATTCATATAGCCGACCCAACTTGTTCGGAATTGAGGCGTAGTTGTTTTTGTTGGTTCATGGTTTTGACAATTGGAAAACTTTGTGTTATACTCTTTGGGACTTTGGAAAAAGGTTATGGAAAATGCCCCTTTTCCGGATGAGTTTTTCAATTTCTGTTGGTACCTAAGCTGCTTTCTGGTAATTTATTCTTTTGCATCCATTAGTATAGGATTCTAATGGATTATCTTGTTTGGTTCATTGTATTGATAATTTTAAGCTTGATGGATTGCTCTTGTTGTGGGACAATGTGTTGTACTCTTTAACCGTAGTATTTGCAGTTTGATTGAATGGCTGTTACTAAGATTGTGAGTAGGGATGTCAATGGAGCAGTGCGGGTGCGGGGCGGTGCGGTGCGGGTTTGAGTGTTAGCAGGGCGGTTTGCGGTTGCGGGGCGGGTCGCGGGGCGGGGGTTTTATTTTTTGAACTAATAAACAGTACCAAAAATAGGAGAATGACAACATACGGGAATATGTACAGAGTATCATGTCAGTTATCAAAGTTACCAAAGACTACATACTTTACTTTGTTTCATCGATAGGAAGTACCAGAAATAGCTAAAAACATAGAAGATAACATTTTGATGGTGTTTCTTTTTTTTTTTGATAGTCCTGGATGTCAGAGTCTCTTAGAGCTCCGACTAATCCCAGGGGTGCACAGGCCCTCGACAAGGAGTTTCCCGCAAGTGCACCATGGTTAAATCAGGTTTTACCTAGTCCGATGGCCCTCATAAATTGTTTGCACCCAGTGGGTTTCGAACTTGAGACCTTGAAAGGGAGCAAACCCCAAGGCTCAAGTCAATTGCCACCGGGCTAACCCCTGAGGGTTCATTTTGATGATGTTTCTTAAATTATCTTTGTGAAAATTAATGATTAGCAAATATAACAAAATGCTTATGCTTAAAAATACAGAGTGTATCTTCATGCAAAATTTAAGTGGCAAATTTAAGATGTTGTGTAGATGATTGTGGCGTCTTTATATAATACAACTACTGCAAAAAAACCAAAAAAAAAAAGAGAGATTTTTTAAAAAAAAAAAATTTGTGGTGCGGGGCAGGGCGAGTGAACGCGGGTGGAGTGTGGGGCGTGTGGATGCGGGTTTAAATCATATGCGGGGCGGGTTGAAATTGTGCGGGTTTATACAGAACCCGCCCCGCACCCGCACCGCCTGCCATTCCTAATTGTGAGTTAGGTGCCACTTGTGAAATGAGTGTGTTTGCTCTAGACTAGGTCATGGTCGTTAATAGATCAATTAGCTTTCCTAAGTAGAGTCAAGCATAGTCTACCCCTTGACCTTCATTAAACAAGTGGTCAAAACTTGAGAAACAGTTGATGGCATTTTCTAGCAGTTGGATATCTGTAAACATACTCTTTTTTTTTCTTTTCTTTTTTCTTTTTCTGGACTTCTCTTATTATGACACATGAAAGTATGAAGCTAGCGTTTGGCCGTAGATTCCCAAATTTGTTGTGAAAACTCTTATTTGTGTGAAGTTTGATTTGAAGATGAAGATGTGTTTGGACATCAGTCTTCAAAACATATTTCACTTTTTTTTTTTGAAAAAAATATGAAACATGACTTATACTCATAAGTTCTAAATACTATCACAAATACCCAATAGTACCTTCATCAATAATATTAATTATCATTATCACAAACCATAGTCTTGAACATAAATAAGTTTGGTACAAAATTATCATTTTTATAATGAACTACATAATACACTATCAGATGATCGAGAAAACGAAGCAGCATTGTTACAAAATATAATAAATGGTAGGTTCTTTTATAAAATACAAAAGCTTGGGGCAATTTTTAAAAAATGTAAGAGTAATATTTTGGGCCTTGAGCTGGTTTTGAGATTTGGGTTTTGAGTTTTGGGAATTTGCGGATAAAATTTATGAACAAACATGTATTTACCAAAAAAGATTTGGAAAGAATTTGGTAAAATCTATGGCCAAACGGGAAGTTTGTAAGGACAAGTAAAGTGATAATATGGAACCCGTCTTCTGGATGATATAGAAGTTTAGATATGATTAAAGTATTAAATATGCTGATGTTGTACCCAATTGGTTGCATTTCAACCTTAGTTCATATCCTAAGTATTGATCTGCCACCCCTCGATTTCTTATTTCAGTGTTACTGTTAAAAAATTGGTGCTTAGATTAATTTATGCTTTCAGTAAGTTTACGACATGAAGTTCTGTGCTTCGATTAATTAATGCTTTCGCTAGTACCTGGAGTTTACAAGATGAAGTAGTTTTACATAGCGAGTTTTACAAAATTAAATAAAATAAAGACTTGGTAATTGCATACAGCAAAGACAGGTGATAGTGTGCCTTATCATACCGAGCCCTCACTCTCCACATATGCGCTAAGCTAATAACTGACTGAATTGGTTGAGAAACAGAATCTTACTGCTCTTTCATTTGACTGCAGATGCTGAGTTCAGGAACACAGGATTAGAAAGGTCAGAGGGATTAGCAAAGGATTTGGAATGGTTTAGGCAGCAAGGTTATGCCATCCCAGAACCATCAACTCCTGGTCTCAACTATGCTCGTTACTTAGAGGAGCTTTCAGAAAAGGATCCTCAAGCATTTATTTGCCACTTCTACAACACGTACTTTGCGCATTCAGCTGGAGGTCGCATGATAGGGAGAAAGGTCAGTAAAGTCTTCTTTTAAGTTTTTAGTATTATTCCACATTTTCCTTCTGATACTGTTGTATATCTAGCCAGAGGCGGACCCAGGATTTGAGCATGACGGGGGCACCATTGTATGTTAATTATTAGCGATAAAATTCGGCGGGCAACTCTTTAAAAACTCAATGATTATGATGACTTATCATCCAAGTACAAATAAAAAGAAGTTCTAAAGAAATAGAAAGCATCGAACAAAGAGAGATTTCTTTGCAAAATATGTGCTACGAAAAGAGAAGATATTTGATTTAACACTGTTTCAAACTTTAAAATTTCGAGCTTTTCCTCAATTAAAAAAGGGGTATGTGATCAAAAGGGTGTTCAAACTTCAAAAATTATCAAAAAACTTACTAAATAAATCAAGAATAAGGGTGTGCTAATAGTTAAAGAACTGAAGAAAAGCCTCAAACTCTTAATTAGTTGTCCTTGCCAAATCAGAGTTGACGGATATCTGTTACTTTGTCAAAGTGATTGTTGAAGAAAATTGTAGAAGAAGGATTTGTATTTTTCTACTTCTGAAGCGCGATAAATTGCAATTTGATGCTTTTAAGTTTAAGGAAGGTATTTGAAAAAGAATAAAATTAAGTAAGTTGACTGTTATATATTAAAACTAAACTATATTTGAATTCAAAAAAAGAGAAAAGTAAAATAAAAAGGAGAGGAGAGAGTGGTGAAAATGGGTTTTGAACCCACGACCTCCAACAAAGCTGGAAACTTAAGCGCCCTACAAAACCACTCCTCAAATTCATCTCTTTGTGTCTTGGGGCGCACGAAAAATATTTAAGGGGTCCCGGCTATATGCAGAGATATATATACAGGGTTTTTACCGAGGCTAACGGGTTCTCGTGACCCCTCAACCATCAACGTAGGTCCGCCTCTGTATCTAGCTAGAATTTTATCATAGAAATATGGAATGAGCAAAATTTTAGCTGGTTTTAAGTCATAATTTGAAGAGTATCCTAGTCAACCGTCGTGTGGAGAACACATTACGTTTGTCATTTCACCCTTGTATATAGGTTCATATCCACTTCCCTCTTCATATTCTGTTTTCTATTATCCACTTGAGTTACCATTTAACATGGATGTGAGGGGGAGTGGACAATTTAGTTTGTACAACTACTGTGCCTCAATCCAACCAAATTAGTTCATAGGCCTTAAAATTTTTGGCATTCCATTTTTCTCTATTTACCTTACTTTCATTCATTTCCATGTACTCATTAGTGCTTCAGCTTTGATGGATAATTGAAATATTATAAGTTCCTGCCTTTATCATCTCTAAGTCCCAAAACCAACTACTGGTTGAGCAATGTGCGACTGGAAGTTGTAGGGTAAGAAACAAAAAGTGAATATTCTCATTAGAAAGTCAGTTTTAAAAATGCTAGGCAGATGATAAACGAGGAGATTAGAAGAAATGTAAAATGCAGGTAATCCTAAGCTCTCTATACAAATTATTTTGTTAGACTAGTGGTGTCTTCCAATTCCCCCGCCTAAAACTTAGTCGGTGGCAGAAGTTTTCACCCTATTGCATGTTTTTCCCCCTTCCTTTTCTCATTTTGGAGTATCGTTGTTAACGGGAAAAAGGTGGTTACTTGTCCACCCAATCTTGCCTCTTCTTGTTTTTAGGTGGCTGAAAAGATACTCAATAAGAAAGAGCTGGAATTCTACAAATGGGACGGTGACCTTTCTCAGCTGCTGCAGAATGTTAGAGAGAAGCTGAATAAAGTTGCAGAAGTAATCCTACCTTATAACTTTAATCTTTCTTTTACCTAACTTGTTCATTGATGGTTAACGTGATGCATCGCTTCTTTGCTCAGAACTGGACTCGAGAGGAGAAGAATCATTGTTTGGAAGAGACGGAGAAGTCATTCAAGTTCTCAGGGGAAATCCTCCGATTAATATTGTCTTGATGCACGGCTTTGCATTTGTTTACTACTTAACTTGTACATTGGATGGCCTAAAGCTCAAATTACTGTGAATAGTCGTGTTCATTTTCGCTTTGGAATTTTAAATTCTATCTATTATGTATAATAACTTGATTCTGTTCAAGTATTATGTTGTCATTCATCTCTCAAAGTTGCAGCTGCTTAACTTAAGGGGCTGCCCCCCCAGTTGCAGTATTTGATGTTGGTTTTGTGTTTTGAGGACAGACACCAGATTTGTGCTGGAGTCTGATGTGTTCTACACTTCTACTGCTTGAAAAAAAAAAGGCAACTCGATGCACTAAGCTCCCGCTATGCGCGAGGTTTGAAGAAGGGTCTGACCACAAGGGTCTATATTAATTATTATATTAGGGGTCGTTTGGTTGGAGGGATTAGAAAAAACAATCCTACCATAACATTCTGCATAAGTAAAACACGTGTCGTAATCAGTAAGTTACTGGAGAAAGCTAGAGGTGAGTTGCACCAAAGAGAATCCAAAGCCATTGCACCTAAGGGTGTTACCTAGTGTTGGATAACGTTGATGCAGATCCCAGTAAAACTAGACAGGAAGCTTCATTTCTTCAGGCAAGCAAAACGAGATCACTACTTCTCTCAGCAATAAACTTCCTTTACTTCGTAATGTTAGCCTTAGATTTCTTATTCGTCTTTGCTTATTTTGCTTGATCATTGGCGCGGGATTCTCTCTGATATCATCCAGCTGATAATATAAAGAGATATATAAAAAGTGTGCAGCGAACATACTTGTAAATTATCCATTTCAGTTTTTGAAAATCTGCTGTGTATGTTAAGTTTAGAAATCTGCAATTTCCTATACATGAATGGAAAAATCTGCAGTTTGATTTTGGTCCAGTTTTGTGTCAAGTTTTGCAATATTTTCAGTTTTGAAAACCAATAGTTTTGCAACCATCTGTTTAGTTTCTTTGCCTGTCCAGTTTACTTGCCCTAACACCACAATCATTAGAACTACACAATCAATAGAACTACAAATATGCAACTTGCCATAACAACACAAAAACGCAGCCCGATGCACTAAGCTCCCGCTAAGCGAAGGGTGCGGGAAAGGGCCGGATCACAAGGACCTATTATACGCATCCTTACCCTGAAACAACACAACCACTAGGAATTACAAATAGTTGCAAATACTTCTTGCAAAAGAGAACCACAACTATAGTTACATATGCAACTAGGGGTGTTCATAAGAACGGCAAAAAATCGAACCAAACCGACTAAAAACGTCGATACTTTTTTGGTTTGGTTTTCATTTTAATAAAAAAACTAACCGTAAAAATCGAACCAAACTGACTATAGAAGTAGATATTTAAAGTTTATTACACCTATAGATATGTATATTTTTATACAAAGTTTCTAAAAATTTATGGTACATCTTAATCGTTTGCACTTTTAGTCTCGTTTTTTGCCTTTATATTCTAGTTTGAGTGGTAGTTTTCATTTGCTAAGTACAAGAATCTATCTCACGTTAAAAATAATCTATTTTTAATTGAGTCCTTGACTTATTCATGACTAGTTGATTCAATTATCATAAATATATCTTGATAAATGATAGATTTTTTAAAAAGCAATTGATTTGATAGTGTTATATTAAAAATATAGTCGTCGGAGCATGTATTGGTAGTATTTGTCTTATATTTAAGAAAAAAATTGATAAAAAACTGAAAAACCGACAAAACCCGATCCAAACTGAATCAATATAAAAACCGGCTTAATTGGTTTTGATTTGATTCTAATGTTTAAAAAAATAACCTACTCGGTTTGTTTTCTTTTAAGGGAAAAACTTATTCAAACTGAATCAATATAAAAACCGGCTTAATTGGTTTTGATTTGATTCTAATGTTTAAAAAAATAACCTACTCGGTTTGTTTTCTTTTAAGGGAAAAACTTATTCAAACTGAATCAATATAAAAACCGGCTTAATTGGTTTTGATTTGATTCTAATGTTTAAAAAAATAACCTACTCGGTTTGTTTTCTTTTAAGGGAAAAACTTATTCAAACCGAACCATGAACACCCATGTATGCAACTAAGTGAGACTAAGTAGGCGTTTGGACATAAGAATTGTAAAACTCCAAAAATGGTGAAAAAAAAATTTCAAGTGAAAATGGTATTTGAAATTTAGAGTTGTGTTTGGACATAAATTTCAGTTTGGATTGTTTTCGAGTTTTGTGAGTGATAATTTGAAAAATAGCTTTTTGGAGTTTTTCAAATTTTCAAAATGCATCTTCAAGTGAAAATTAAAAATTTATGAACAAACAATGATTTCGAAAAAAGTGAATTTTTTTTTGGAAAAAGAAATTTTTTTTTATGTCCCAACGGGCTCTAAAATTACATATGCAACTAACTTGAACTAAAATTATATATGCAACTTGCCATTACAACTACAATAAGATTTCATTTCATCAACCCAAGAACAAGAAATCCAACGAATAATGCCCATGAAATCAAAATAATAATTCTCAACTTCTTGATTTTCTCCTCTAAATTACTAATTTTTCTGACCTCCACATGATTAACAAGCTCCATTTCTTCAGCTTTTTTCTTCAGTTTGTCCCTTTCATCCATGATAACACCCAAAGAAGTTTTTAACTCTTTGATCACAATCACCGCTCTTCGGGGGAGCTCTTCGTCATGCCATTCCCAAAAGCCACATGAACTAACCTACAAAAAATCAAAATATTCAATGATATATAATCTGCCATTTCGACTAAATAATCACTAATAATCATCACTTCCTTCAAAGAAAACCGATAAATCATGGGGTATTATCACTTTTAATCCGCGTCAGAAACTATTTATATTTGGTAGCCAAAAAAATGTATAATTCTTTTATATAACATATATAATGTATATATATACAAATAATCTGTCATTTTTCCATAAATAGTCAGAACCTAAACGGAGCAAATGAAAAGGATGCCATAAAGCCCACCTAAAAACGAAAATAAAGTCACAACTTACTTTTGGTCTTGGACATTTGTAGAACCTCCTTCCAGCATTGGCGTCAGTCCAAGCAGTCAAATGTAAAGCAATCAGTCCGCAATTGCATCTTCTCACATCCAAGGTTCCATTTGAATCCACAGAACCTTCAAACATTGACACAAAAAATCAATTGGAGTGAGGACTTTTTTATGAAATGGTTCTAACATATGAATTAGGGTTCTTTAATGGTTGAATAAGACCATTGCTTTTTTCGATTTATTTTTCTTATTCTTAGGTCATTAGTACTATCTTTCAGGCATATGTTGTTGTTACTGTTCTATTGTCTCCTTTAATCTTCTTATGCCAAGGGTCTATCAGAAACAGTATCTCTACCTGAGTTGTAGTTTGACAACTCACAAGCATCCAGATGCGGATTTAGAGTATGTTCATCTAAAACCAGAATTTAGTTCAATAAAAATATGGAACAACAACAACAACAATCTCAGGATGAGATGTACGCAACCTTACTCCTTCCCTAAAAGGGGCAGAGAATCAATAAAAATATGGAAACTCACTAAAAATGGAGGTAGGCACAGGAAGCTCCAATGCTTCAGAAGGCAAAAACATCACCCAGAACTACTAAAAATGAGGGCATTCAAGACCATTGCATTGACAATTTTACTAACTAAATAACAGTTTTAATTACATTGATTAGGCTAATAAAAATAGTTATTTAAGTGTCATAAGCAATTTTTGGAAGTTCATTCTGTTAAACTCACCTGAATATGATTGTAGGATGTGAACATCCGCTGGCTTGTTTCCGAGGTTATCTTGTTCTTGTTGAATTCGAACAGCAGAAGCCTCGAGTTCGGGCTTACAACCACGCAACTCAATTAGTTTTAGCGAGGCGATTTCTGCAAACTCAACGGGTATCTCTTCCAAAACTCTGCAATGTATAATCACGAGGCGCTCAAGGACAGGAAAATGGTCATTTGTAGCTTTCCAGTATTTAAGATGATTCTGGCCAATTAGCAAAAGCTTCAAACTAGCAAATCCCCCTACAATAGGACACCATTCGTTGCCTTTACAAGCGTTCAGTCTCAGCTTCAGCACCTCAAGTTTAGGCAATTCACCTATGATGTCCAAGTCCTCCCACCTAAGTTCAATTTGACGCAACTCTAACTTCTTCAGTGTTGGCGGAAGAGCTTTTGCACTTGGAATGGTCAGTGGTGAAATCTCATTCTCTAAAGACCACCGATCATATAGTTTAAAACTCATTGTTTCAAGCTGATGTAGATGGACAAGATTGTCAACAAGTCTGCATTCTTGAAATCTTTTATAGTCACATGAATGACCACATATTCGTAATTTTTTAACATTTCGAATACCTGAAATAACCTCCTTTGTGCAACAACTTGGAGACAAGCCACAAATAGTTTGTATATTTGAAAAATTCAAGTACACAGATTCACTTAGAGGATTTGACAAATAAAATTTATGCAGTTTGAGATGCCTTAATTGCATTAGTTCCCAAATTTGCTCTGGAAAAACCAAACATGTTGACTGATAAGAACCAGCAGTCTTGAACGTTTGTAGATTCCATAACCTGCAAATTTCTGGAGGTATGTCGCAAACACCACCAGACATTGCTAGGTACCTCAACCAAATGAGGGATAGTATCTGCGGAGGGAATGACCTATATAACGATATAGGAGTTAAGTCCAAGACTCTGAGTAAGTTGAAATGAACAAGCTCCGATTTGAGAGTAAAACTGTAAGTATAACCACAGAAACTGAGAATAGAATGAGTTCGCTTCAGGAGATGGTTGTCATCATCATCTGTTTGCCTTATTAGATGATGATGTCCAGGGGTAAGAAGGGCCCTATAAGAACCATAGTCGATATCATCCCCATCAGTCCATCGCTTAAAGGGCTGCATTTTATGCCTAGTAATATGATGACATCGATCATCAAACACAATATCATCGCTATGTGCTTTTTGTGCTTCCGGACCATCATATACAATGTCATTCATGGCAAAAGTGTTTTGGCTTTGAGCTTCTCTCAAGCACAGCTCATATATTAGATCATGGACCTTACACGTTCTAATTTTCGTTCCATCCCAATTTTTCTTACTGACGAAAACTAAACATCTATCGATAAGATCTTGCAAACACTTCTCAGCCTCACCTTCCAAGTCTTCTACTAACTTCAAAAACCCTGCAGCAATCCATAATCTCATCAATCTCTTCACTGAAATCTCACTGTCTTCTGGAAAAACTCCAAAATACAGAAGACATGCTTTTAGGTCACTGGTCAAGTGATTGTAACTCAACCCAAGCACGTGTAAACATTGTTTATCAGGATCATTTGTGACAAATGACTTGACATCTTCAGCAACATTTTCCCAATCTTCTATTGTCCTTTCAGATTTAGACAAAAGCCCAGCAACAACGACAATGGTTAACGGTAACCCTTGACATTTGTCTACAATTTGTTTCCCTATAGTTTCAAATTCAGATGGTAATGCTTCATTTGCAGACGCGATACTTTTGAAAAGCTTATAACTCTCAACTGGACCCATGAGATCCATCTGCAAAGAAAGATTTTCTGTACCAGCTGAACAAGCTACTTCAATGTTCCGGGTAGTCAATAGTATTCGACTCCCATTGTTTTCACTTGGAAAGCATAGTCTCACGTCATCCCATGCTTCACTCTTCCACATGTCATCCAATACAATTAAGTACCTCTTTCCCTTTAAGCTCTTTTGTAGCATGTCAGCTAGCTCTGCCTCATCGTCCATGTTAAATTTGTCGCCCTTTGTATAACGCAGAAGGCTCAACAAGATTTCCTTTACATTATGTTGTTGAGATATAGTAGCCCACGCGCAAACATCAAAGTGAAGTCGAGTGGATGCATCATCGTAAACTTCTTTAGCTAAAGTTGTTTTACCAATGCCCCCCATCCCCACTATCGGGACGACTTTGAGTCTACCAGACGAGCCACCATGTTGTGTCAGTTCTACAAGCAACCTTTTCCTTTGATCATCACGTCCCACCATATTGTTCTCCACATTTGGAGTATGCTTTTCTGAACTTGAGTCTTGAACCAAAGCTTCCTTTGATGCCTTTTTGCCTTCATTTTGAATCTTTGGTGACTCATTCTGGAGATGATCAATCTCCTCTGCTACCTGTTTTAGGCTATCACAAAGCCTCTTATGCGCCTTTTCTTTCTGCATTTCATCCTTTGCCATTACAAATTCTGTTAGTCGCGATTGAATTGTGTGTTCAACAGCATTTGCAGCTTCTTTTATCTGTGCTTCCAAATCTGTCATTTTCCCAGAATGGTTGTTTTTCTCAAAGTTCTTGAGTAATACTTCCAAGAAGCTAACTTTTTCGCGAAGAGCGAGAAATTCTTCTTTGTGATCACAAACTAGAGATTGCATTGGCGAATTAGATGCCAAGACCGACTCCATCGTTCTCATAAGAGAAGCAACACTAGCATAAGCCATATCTATTGTATTCCAATTATGACCTGAAACCAGCAAGTTGGAAGACGTCAATGTTGGTATTGTACTGTTTGATTCTGGTGCAAATTAAATTGTAACATCCCGACCTCCTCGAGCTTATCTTAGATGAAATTTGAAGCTTGTCATGTCAAAATGATGTGGAAATGTTGTACTAACGTGTAAAAAAAAAGAAATGAATGAAGGCTTGGAAACAAAGAAAGTTAGAAAATAAACTAAATGACAACAGAATATGCATGAATGAGCCATGACTAAACTTCAGGATGGTTTAACTCTGAATTTAGAAAGAATTTGATCATAACTTCTAAGAGGAAGTTGTAGGCCTTAAACTCTACTTTCTAACGGTTAAAACGGTTCATCAATTGGTCATCCCTACACAAAGTTATGGCCAATTTACAAAATGTGCAATGTGCAGAAATGTCATGTACTGGCCTACGGCGGAATTGACTGAGCATCCTTTGTGATTAGTAGCAACGATACATTAAAAAAGTATATGAGCAATCAGCCCAGCGCATAAAGTATCCCGCATTCACGTTGGGTTCGTAAAAGGACCGCACTTCAAGGGGCACCCACCACTTACAAATCTTAGATCCGCCACTATGGGAGACAACATCTTAAACTATATTAGAATGTAACAGACTACAAACAACAACATACCCAGTATACTCGCACATAATGGGGTCCGGAAAAGATAGTATGTACGCGAACTTGACCCCTACCTTGTGGAGATAAAGAAGCTGTTTTCAATAGACCCTCAGAAAGCATAAGCACCACATTAGTGAAAAGAAAAACAAAAAGGGACAACAACGAGAAGCCATGTAAAAACAGCATAAATAACAACAAGATAGTAAGATGATCGAACGACAAGTAGTCATAGAAACCTAATACCGACATTATATGTACCAGAGGCTCGTCAAAATCATCATTCGTCAAATTCTCAGTAAGTTTGGTATCTATCCTAAATGTAGACTTGTACTGTATATAGTGCTAAAACTTTGATCAGCCACAAGTGTTCTTTAGCTCTAGAGTAATCAAATGAGGAGTAAGCACAACTAACCTTTCAATGCAGATTGGCAATGCAGTAGGGTTTTGAAGTAGCAACCAGCTACAAAAGCACTGCAACAAATATATCGAAATAGTGTATAAAATGGTGAGTAAATTCCATAATATATCGAAAGAAAGAAAGAGTTAGTTTTCTTAAAAAATTTGATGAGAAGTTCGATGAGGGTTGACCAGGGAAAGTCAGATCAGCGTTTATTTGTTTTATTAGCGAAAGGAGTATTGTATTATTATTCCAAAAACAATACACTCTATGTTTGAATTTAGACGATGTACTTTGACCGGTATGGTGAAGGGGAGTTTGGCGTAACTGATAAAGTTGCTGTAATATGACCAGGAAGTTACGAGTTCAAGCCTTCGAAACAGCTTCTTACAGAAATGTAGGGCAAGGATGTGTACTATAGACCCTTGTAGTCCAGTCCTTCCCCGGTTCAGCGCATAGTTTAGTGCACCGGGCTGCCCTCACTTTGACTCGGTACGGAGTTTAAGTACTTTTGAAACTTGTGGTCTTAAAAGTCTAAGAGGTAAAATGACATTTGTGTGAATATAAAAGCTTCTCATTAAGGGTAAAATGAGTAAAATAAAGCCTTTAAAGTTGTATTATTCTTAATTGTAGAAATATATCATTCATTTTGGAAGAGACTAATAAGGAAAGCCTTTAAAGTTATATTATACTTAATTATAGAAATATATCATTTATTTTGGAAGAGACTAATAAGGAAAGTGTGTCATCTAAATTGAAACAGAAGTAGTATTTGTTTTGATTGTTTATTTAAAATTAGTTGAATTGTATTGTTAAAATCATTGTATGAAAAGCCTCATTTTACGAAACAACCAAATCGATGTGGTGGGATTATTTCTTATTTTTCTTTCCAATTATGCCCTATCGTATTCTCTACATTCTATTTTATATTTTACTCCACCCAATTACCTTATTTTTGCATTCACCGCCGTCCAAACATTGGTTTGTTCTCCTGTTCCTTTTTTCTGTATCCTTTATCTCAATTAGGGCTGTTCATTTGGATCGGATATCCAAAATCCGAACCGATTTATTCAATTTCGGATTAGATCGATTTTGGATTGTATTTACTAAAATTTCGGATTTCGGATCAAATTGGTATATTTAATCCGATCCGATCCGAAATCCGAAATTATTAGGCAATGTATAAATACTACACATTAATTTCAGATAGTCAGTATTTCCTTTACATCTTCCTCCAAGTTATTACCTTTACAATTGCTAGATTTAGCTATATTGACACCATAGTTCTCTCATAATTGTATAAACATGAATTTTTCTTAATGCATTGCCTCTTTTACAAAGAAAATATACATATTAGTTTGCGACTTTGAGGCATAATAAGATCCGATCCAAACTTTAAAATCCGAATCCGATCCGATATAATTTGGATCGGATTTGGATTGCATTTTCTAGAATCCGAAATCCGAATCCGAAATGTGCTAATCCGGATCAGATCCGATCCGTGCACAACCCTAATCTCAATCCATATTATTTGGATACTTTTTGCTGATTTTAGTTTACTATTTAATTTGCTCGGGTTGTTTCCCTTGTTTGGATGGTTGTTACATATTATATTGTATCGTATTATTACTTTAGATACGATGTTTGTTTTGGTTGTTACTATGTATCATATCGTTAAATCCGTTGTTACGTAACGACGGAATATATCATTTTATGTAATGACTGATTTGGTGGGGTTGCGTCGTTATCTTGTCTTTTTCTCTCATCTCACCCTTTATTATTATTAAATAATTTTATTTTATTATTTACCCTGCCTTTTTATATAATAAATTTATCCCGTATCATAATTTTTCTTTATATTATTACAATTTTATTCTTCATATTGTTGGTATTTGATATCATGAAATAACAACAAACAATACAATCTATCAAAATATTGTATTCATCAAATGATAATGTACAATATAATACGATACATATGAAACGATATATAACAACCATCCAAACAAGATTTCAGACTACATGTATCCATGACCATATTTTTGTTCTGCAAATAACTTATTGTAAAAAAGTGCATCAAAATATGGAGTCATATATTGCATAAAGACGTACATGAATATATGGAGCAAATAATAAAAGATTACAAGTGTCCATGTTTTTCCTAAGTCGACACAGTCAAATCAGAAAAATAAAAATATTACTTAACAACAACAAATGATATAATCTATCTAGCGTTATATTCATAAAATATATAAATAATATAGTATAAAATAATACATTATATAACGATAAGTAGCAATAATCCAAACAAAACGTTAAAAGACAACTGCATCTGACTTTACATTAGATAATCTAGAGCGATACATGCATTAAGATTTGACGGAGAGTACTGCCTCCGTAGACTCACTGTTTATTTGACTCATTTTTTGAAAGCATTTTTGAAAATAGTGACATTTTTTTATATTTAAAAATAATTAAACTTTAAACTTTTTTTATCTTAATAACATGATTTAATAACAAAAAAATTATCTAAAATATATTATAGATTATATATAAATTTCAAACGTTTTCATGCAAAGTCATTTACACCTTCGCATGGGGTGTCGTTATCTTAAAAAATGTGTTTGAGATCCACAATTTGTGCCACATTTTACAGGTAATATTATATTATAGCACATGCGCAGCATTAAAATATAGGGTGTGTTTAGTATAACAAAAAATATTTTTCGGGGAAAATGTTTTTTTGGAAAACAAGTAATAATTTTATTCATTTTCCGGTGTTTGATATGTAAATTAAGAAAAATGACTTCTCAAGAGTATTCATAAATAATTTAGATATAATAAGCATGGAGCCATAAACTTTCTTTCGAACCCACAAATTTCATAAACTTCTGAACCACTAAACTTTCGAAACCGCGAAATTTCAGACACGTAAACTTTATAATTTCTAAACCCGTAAACTTCCAAGCACATAAACCTCCGAACTCATAACTTTAGAACTTGTAAAATTTTTGAAAAGAAGGGGTAAGGTGGATAGGTGTGGGGTGGGGTAAGGTGGGAGATGCGGGGGTGTGGGGTGGATTGGTGAGGGTGGGGAATATGGTGGGGAAGGTTGAGAAAGAGTTTTGGAAAATGTTTTTCCTTTCCTTTCCCTTGATAAAGAAAACATTTTCTTTAAATTGGAGGAAAATGAGTTCATAAGAAAAATATTTTTCAAGATATTTAAGTCAATCAAACATGAGAAAATTAAAAAATATTTTCCGAAAAATATTTTTCTTTAGTATCAAACACGCTCATAAAGTTTTTATGTGTGGTGTGAATAGGAAACCAAGGAAAATAAGAATTTTGAAAAGATTCATTTTAGGAGAGAACTTTGTCATATTGTGTTTAAATAGAAAAGCACTTTTTCTAATTCTTGAAGAGCTGAAAAGAAAGTAAGTCGTGCGTCGTCGTTGCCCAATTTGGCTTCGGCTTCAATTTTGAATTTGGAATCCCAATATTAATTGCCCTTTTCATTATTAATTTAAAATTCACGGTATTTTTCTAACGGTACAAAAAATTTCCCAAACAATAATTAACAGAAATTTTGAACATTTTTTCCCAATAGACACTTTGTTCACGAACAGGCATCTTTATACCTACTGAACTCCAACTCGTTCGCTATAAGATTAGAGGTTTCACCACTGAAAATTATGCAAAC
>ML424871.1:70733-88737 GCA_005239525.1 Nicotiana knightiana
ACCCCCCTTCTTTTTTTTGCATGCTTTTCAAAAAATAAAAGAGTGTAAAATATAATTTGCTCTGTCATTTGAATTCGCGGAAATTCTGTAATTTGAAAGGCCGCTATTATAGAATAATTTTCGGTTCTATCCTAAGAGAAACTAATCCAAATACCTTAGGAAATAATGAGATGATTAAATTCTTTAAGAACACTCATGCTCGGAATAAAACTATTTTTCGGTTCTTGGTAACTGTAATGTTTTATGGTTTTTCTGCTTTTATATTTATGACCACAGTTTATTAACAACAGCAACAGTCTTCACCAAGATGAATTATACTTCAATCCTTCCCCTCAAACACCATAGTTATTGAGTAGCATCCGACGCTTGTTATTTCTATATTCAAGAAAAAACACAAAAAAACAGCAACAAGCTTAAAGAGTCAAGTATAAAATTAGAAGCTAAGTAACAACTTGATTATTGTTAAAAGAAAATATTTCTTTTACCTCTACTACTTCTTCTTCTTTGATGACTCAAGGTTCATATTAGGGAACGGAGAATAAGAGGAAGAGGGGGCAGCTCTCGGCCCGATCATCCAATTCGCTCCAACAGACAGGCATGTTTATGCCGTCAAAGCTCTTCTTCCTCTTCTTCTTCCTCTTCCTCTTCCCCGTCCTCTTCCTCGTCCGCTTTTGCTGCTGAATGTGCTCCTGAATAGTTGAGAGAAGCTGAATAAAGTCATAGAAATAAAATTTCTAGGGCTCCATTCGTTATACATCCATAACTATAATTTGCACATTACAAATCCTTATGTACGCAAAACCCCAAATCATCAAAGGCAAATACTCATCTACAGCATCTAACACCATTTTGACGTGTAATTTAGTTTGCATTTCATTTATCAAAGTAATTTATATTTGATCATTATAAAAGATGCATACACTTTAAGTTTCAAAAGCAACTAATAGATCGATCATAATCAATTCGGCTAATTGCAATTAATTATTTGGTCATTACAAAAGAAAATACTTATATTTGTTACACCTACGACTTAAGATGTTGATCTGTTTAAACACTGAAAAATGAAGCATTCTATCATCCAAATGTAATGTGCATTAATCAAGAATAGGAAAGCTAAAGCAATTACGCAAAGTTCATTCTGGAATATGATGTTACACTCACCTGAACTGATAAGCAAATCCACAGGTTTCTTTCCGAGGTTCTCTTCTTGTTCGTGTTGAATTCGTGCAGCAGAAGCCACGAGTTCGGGTGTACAGACAGTTAACTCATAGATGGATAAAGTTGTCGAAAAGTCTATGTACTTGAAAACTTTCATAGTCATCGACATCTCCATTGACTCTTAACTTTTTAACATTCCGAATCCCTGAAATAACCTCCTTTGTGCAACAACTCAGAGACAAGCCAGAAATAGTGTGTAGATTTGGGAAATCCAAGCACTTCTCTTCTTCAACAGATACAATTGGAGGATTTGGCAAATGAAATGAACTCAGTACGAGATGCCTTAATTGCATTAGTTCCCAGATTTGTTCTGGCAAAATTGTAGATGTCAAATGGTATCCACCAACAATGAATGTTTGCAGACTCCATAACCTGGAAATTTCTGGAGGTATGTCAAACACCCCTCTGCGGCTACGCAGCACTAGGTACCTCAACCAAATGAGGCATAGTATCTGTGGAGGGAAAATATTAATCTTTATGCAACTCAAGTCCAGGATTCTGATTAAATTGAAATGAGTAAGTTCTGATTTAAGAGTAAAAGTTGAAGAATCTCGATAAAAAGAGAAAATTGAACGAGTCCTTTTTAACGAATTGTTGTCGTCATCATCTGTCTTCTTCCTATGTCTAGGGATAAGAAGGGCCCTGTAAGAACCACGGCGCAAAATATCATCAGTCCCTCCCATAAAGCGCCGCATTTTATGCCTACTAAGATGATGATAAGGAACATGATTTGGCTCATCATTGAATACAATGTCATTAATGACAAAAAATGTCCTTTTTTCAGCTTCTCTCAAGCACAACTCATATATCAAATCATGAACCTTACATGATCTAATTTTTGTTTCATATCGACTTTTCCTGCTGACAAGAACTAGAAATCTGTCGATAAGCTCTTGTAAGCACTTCTCAGCTTCTTCTTCCGACTTCAGAAACCCCTCAGCTGTCCATAACCTCACCAATCTCTTCACTGAAATCTCACTGTCTTCTGGAAAAATTCCAAAATACAGGAGACATGGTTTTAGGTCACTAGTCAAGTGATTGTAACTCAACCCAAGCACATGTTGACATTGTTTATCACGATCATTTTTGACAAATGACTTGACATCTTTAGCAACATCTTTCCAAACTTGTATTGTCCTTTTACATTTGGATAAAAGCCCAGCAACTACGACAGTTGTTAGTGGTAAACCTTGACATTTCTCGACAATTTGCTTTCCAACAGTCTCGAACTCAAATGGTAATGCTTCATTTCCAGGTATAGTACTTTTGAAAAGGTTCCAACTCTCAACCGGATTCATGAAATCCAACCGCAAAGAAAGATTTTCTGTACCAGCAAAACTTCGCTTGGAAAGCATAGTCTCACGTCATCCCACGCTTCATTCTTCCACATGTCATCCAAGACAATAAAGTACCTCTTTCCCTTTAAAGTTTTTTGTAGCATGTCAGCTAGCTCTACCTCGTCTTCTATGTGAATTATGCCATCCTTTTCTTTTGTAGAACGCAGAAGGCTTACCAAGATATCTTTGACATTATGTTCTTTGGATATAGTAGCCCATGCACGAACATCAAAATGTGATCGAATGGTTACATCATCGAAAACATCTTTCGCTAAAGTAGTTTTACCAATACCCCCCATACCGACAATTGGGATGACTTTGGGTTGATCATTGAAGCCTCTTGTTAGATTGTCGAGCAACATTTTCCTTTGATCAGCACGACCCACCATATCCTTTGATGACTCAGTCAGGACGCGATCAATGTCCTGTGCTACTTGTTGCTGGCTACAACAAAACCTCTTATGTGCCTTTTCTTCCTGCATTTCATCATTTGCCATTATCATTTCTGTTATTCCCAGTTGGATCGTGTGTTCAACGGCATTTACGACTTTATTTATCTGTACTTCCAAATCTGTCGTTTTCCTGGATGCATTGCTTTTCTTAAAGTTCTTGAGAAATACTGCCAGGGAACTAACTTTTTCATGAAGAGCGAGGATTTCTTCTTTGTGGTTACAAATAACAGATTGCACCGGTGAATTGGATGCCAAGAGCGATTTTATTGTTCTCGTAATAGAAGCAATACTAGGATAAGCCATATGTATCTATTCCAATTATGACCTGAAAGCTGCAAGTCGCAAAAAGTCAAATGGTGCTATCAGCTATGCTATAAATAACATGATCAGCAAAGTTGCAAAATGGAGGCAAAAACAAAGAGAAAAGTGCATTGATTTGGGCTAGTAAAATGTCAAGCTTTTTTGAGTACCTTCTTATAGACGTCGCGTCTATTCATAGGTGAAGCTACAAGTTATAAAGGGTGGTTCGGAAAATTACATTGCGTATATAGGTAAAATATTAGATTTTAGAGGTATATAACATATATTGAACACTCGTCTATTTCATGTTCAGATCATTATTGCTACCGCGCATGATTATTTTGGTATAATCTTTATTCGCTAATTCTTGGAATTTGGTTAAAGATTAGCGAAATAGCAATATTTAGCAGCATCAAGTACCCATATTTCCAGGTTATTAATAGACACATATAAGATTAGTTGCAAAACGTTATGGATACAATTAACATTTGCTGAGTTCATATAACATTTGCTCGCCTTGAATTATTAAGTGCGACTTGGATTGAAGGATATATGAGTAGGGGATTAATTTCTTGTGCATCATTCTCATGAACGTTCTTACAGATGCTAAGAGTATTGTGGGAGGGTCTGGGTATAAATGGGAACTAATATTTATTTTCTCGTGTCATATTGATGATGATGTTATTTCCCTTTTCCCCTACTTATGCATTTTTGCCACAGGTCTAACTTATCTTTTGAGGTTTATGATGAGGCTTTTATGTTAATGTTGTTGAAGACATAATTAAGTAAATAAGTTCATCAAAAATCCAAACTTCCATAAACTTCGCCCAAACCACACCCGAGCCCCTTAGAATTAAAAAGAACTGGAAAGAGAACTATACTTGAAGCTTCGGATCAAACCATATCTCCAAATAAAATTAAAGCATCAAAATTGATGAACTCTATAAATTAAAAGGAATGAGATTCATTTATTTTACAACAACAACAACAACAATATACCCAGTACCCACTAGTGGGGTCTGTGGAGAGTAGAGCGTACTCAGACCTTACCCTGTCCCGAAAAGGGTAGAGAGGCTGTTTCCCGGATACTAACGGCTCAACAAGAGAGACAATAAAAGATTAATTTATTTTACACAAATATAAAACCTAGTGATTAACTAGCAGAAATCTATTACAGTCTCAAGTCACTAATCCATAATTTCTTCCAAAAGTTTAGATCTAAGATGACAAGAATGCTAACTAACCTTTCAATGGCAGATAAAGGTAGCAAGCGCGTACTGCAAAAAATACATGGAGAAGAGGCAAATATGAATAACATTCAACAAATGGACGACCCAAGAAAGATATAATAACCAAGAAAAAAGATATGAGAAGACAGAGAAAAATGACATACCTCTAAAAGGCTGCAATGGTGCAGTCAATCAAGTTACCAAGTAAATTCCACATAAAAAACAAAAAAGTTAACTTTATTGGAATTATACGATGACAACTTCATATTAACTAATGTACAATATATATATATATATATATATATATATATATATATATATGTGACGACTCAAATTCTCAACCTTAGGAATCCTGACGACGCCTAACACTCCAATGTTAGAGTTCGATTAACTATTTCCTTCGAATTTTCTTTTAAACATAATAAACAATTATAGAATAAAATTAATCTACTGACTTTCAATGAATAATTTCAAATATAGACGAATAAGCAATTGAATAAAACGAGCCGCGAACTAATTATATAAATAACTTAAAACTAGCCCAGGATCTGGTGTCACAATTCACGAACTACTAAAGAATACTACAAATAATGGGCTGAAAGAAATAATGTGTAACTGTTCTAAATCAAATACAGTAGTCTACCTCGGGCTGCGAACGCCGGCAGATATACCTCGTGTCTCCGGAAAATAGGAAGCTGCTCTAAATATCTCTACTGTTGGCCGGTGTCTGGATCTGTGCAAAAGAGCACAGAGTGTAGTATCAGTACAACCGACCACATGTACTAAGTAAGTGCCGAGCCTAACCTCGACGAAGTAGTGACGAGGCTACGGCGGGACATTAACAACATATAATCTGTGACAATAATATATGCAATAACGCAATAAAACAATTCTACACGAACAAGAAAAATATATAAGACAATAATTATAAAGCAAGAAGGAAATTCAAACAAATAATTAAGTACTACAACAACAATGAAATAACTCAGCCGCCTTTTCCAAGCCTCGGCTATAACAAACTCTCAAATAATTTTCAAGTTTCCAAACTTTAACTTTAAATAAAAGTAGTGTCAAAATATAAAAAATAGTAATATAAAATGGTAATTTTCAAATCTTTGTTTTTCTTTGAAAATCATTAAAAATATAATTGTCCTCCCTTATTGCTCCTTGTTGCTGCGTGCAACCCGATCTCACCAGACATATCATATTAATTTATTCACTCGTATCACGATCAATTTATTCACCCGTATCACAATCGATTATCCACCCTTATCACAGCTCCCTTATCACAATTTTTCAAGTCAAAGCCTTTCACAATATTTATGTTTTAAAAATTATAAACTAATCAACTTTCACTTTAAATAACAGCAAAAACAGAATATGAAATAATGATAATAAAACAATGAGTGTTCCAGCCTTTATTTTATAAACAGTAAAACATGCATATTCTCCCTTACATTGTCTTGTTGCGGCGTGCAACCCGATCCCACCTATTCACAATATCACAATCAATTATCCACCCTTATCACAGCAATTTTGTTTATTCATAAAAAACTTTCACTGTTCAGGCCAAGCCTTTCACAATACTTTTAGTTCAACAAATTTCAAACAGAAAACAGTATAGCTCGTAAGCTTCAACCAAAATCATTTCACAATAAAACCAACCAAAATATATGTAAACACCGTAACGCTATCAACCCAGCTCAGTCTCTATGTACCATGATAAAATCAAAAGAACAACCAATACTTTTAATACGCTTGCCACAACCATTGACAACAATCAATTGAAACCAAACATCCACGTAAACCTCAACAATCATAAGACAATTAAACTGCATTCATCATCATAATATTATCAAAAATGAAACCAACAGGAACGTATATATATAATTCGTAAAAACAATGTCAAACTGCTCAACCGTTTTGTACCACAAGGAATCCAGCTAAAACAACCAATAGTCTTTCCAAAATAACCACAACAATATCTAACAATAAAATAATAAGATCAAGTAGTCATAGAAACAATAATGGACATAGAACAATTAAGACAAGAATCAATTAAGTTGAGAATGAGAAAGGGAAGCATAAGAAATAATGAGCGCAACACAACCCAAACCTATTTGAAACTCATCCGAGCCCTCGGGGCTCTAAGCCAAACATGCACGTAAGTCTAATCGCATCTTACGGACTTGCTCGTGCGATCAAATCATGAAAATAACATGTAAAACTATGAATTAAACCTCCAAACTCATCATTTTCATCAAGAACACTTAAAGTTCATAACTTTTCAACCGAATGCCCGAATCACGTCAAACGAACTCCGTTTTTCACCAAATTTCACAGTAAACCTTTAAATGCTATAAAATCTGTACCGGCCTCCGGAATCAAAATACGGGCCTGATACCAATGGTTTCAAACATTAATTCTTTTCTTTATTTCATTAATATTTCAGCAAAATAATTTCTTTCAAAAATTGATTTCTAAGGCTTGGGACCTCGAAATTCATTTTCGGGCATACGTCCAAGTCCCATATTTTACTGCGGACCTCTCGGGATCGTCGAAACACAGATCCGAGTCCAGTTACTCAAAATATTGACCAAAGTCAACTATAATCAAATTTTAACTCTAGAAATTACTATTTCTCATATTTTAACATAAAAGCTCTTTGGTTTCACGTTCAGACTGCGCACGCAAATCGAGGTACTTAAATTTAGTCTTTTTATGGCTAATAAGCCTAGAATTGGGTCTAAATTCTTAAAATGACCCCTTTGGGTCATCACAATATATATATATATATATATGTTGAAAAAGGTCATACATTTTTCTTGGAACCCTTTAGATTAAAATAACAATGTGATGAATGTTTGACCAAAAAATTATAATCGTTGGTTAAACTAATTAATTCGTTATTAAGAAGAGTCAATCCTATTTAAAGTTAACAACTTCAGATCTTAGATGAAAAAGGTAAAGGGTGACATGGAAGAATAAATGTGTTATCAATGAATGTGTTCAGATGCAGTGATGTGCAAAATATACAAAGTATTAAATAACATTAAATGTCAATAAATGTAAACAAGGAGGAAGATTCACCCAATATTGAACATGGTGAATGATTCCTTTCTCTAACAATGATGAATAACAAGAATATGAGAGAATATTGTGCACTTTCTTAGATCTGATGGAAATGACAATTGATAATCCACAAAAAGTTGAATCTCTTCAAAAGTAGTTCTTGTATTTTTTGTGAGAGCTTATCTTCTTACAACTGTTCTTATCATCTAGAATATTACATGTCTTTTCCCTCATCTTTCCTTATATTTATATGGGATATTCCCAAAGAACCCTAAAGTACAGTCAGAGAGAATATTCGACTGAATATCCTTCCGAAGATACCAGTACAAAACTAGTCGTTATCCCTTACTAACTACTCGACCTCGGCAACGACTGGTCGCTTGGCTTCGCAGTTCATGCGATTACTAGTCGACCTCGATCACACCACTCGTAATGATTTTGTGAATAGCTCTTACCGTCTTCTTTTACGCGAATCGATCCTCAATCTGATTTTGACCCGTACCAGATAATGGCCGAACAATATGTCATGTGCCTGCCACTTTCGCATCCTAAGTCTACCTCAGTCTATAGCAACATCACATTAGTTGATTTTGACAGATGAGAGACTAGTAATTAGTCAATAATAAAAAAATGAGGGAGAGTGGAGAATCTGAACGTATTACTATGATCACATTCAGAGGCGAAGCCAGAATTTAAATTTTATGGGTTTTGAATTTGCCACACAATCCATTGTTCGTTTTAGTTACTGAGTTCAGAATTAAATATTTATACGTGATTAATGAATTCCTAATATAAATTCAATGTTTAAGCAAAAGTGACTGGGTTCGACTAAACCCGCACTCTACCAGCTAGCTTCACCTCTGCTTTATAGAATACATAATGAATTGGTTAAAATATTTGATCACTAAATATGAGCAATGTCACCGATGTGATTTAACTTATAGACATTGATAATAGAGAATTTCAGGCTAGCCGTAAAATATAACCTGTTGGAGCAGACTACTTGCTTTATTTCAAGGTTACTAATTCCTTTTCTTATTATGGATCGACATCATCGGGGTTTTTGCATCCGTACCCACTTTTGTGTCACGTTTTAACTTATACCCGCTTTATAAAAAAAATTGCATCCATACCCGCTTTTGTGCATAACATCAGCATGCGGGGCTGGAGTAGCAAAGACAATCACGCAAAACTTCAGCATTCTAGTAGACGGGCCTGAAGTAGCTTGCGAACTCTTCAGCTCTAGTAAATGGGGAGAGCTGAAGTTTTTGTCTTGGTAAATGGGGAAGAACTTCACCTCTAGAGTTGAAGTTTTTGTCTTTATAAATGGGGAACTTCAGCATACGGGGCTGAAGTTCCCCAGTTATAGAGACAAAAACTTTAGCATATGGGCACTTTAGCTCTAGAGCTGAAGTTTTGTCTTTTGTAAATGGGGAACTTCAGCATACGGGGCTGAAGTTCCCAAGTTATAATGACAACAACTTCAGCATACGGAGTTGAAGTTCCCCCAGTTGGCTGAAGTTTTGTCTTTTGTAAATGGGGAACTTCAGCATACGGGGCTGAAGTTCCCAAGTTATAATGACAACAACTTCAGCATACGGAGTTGAAGTTCCCCCAGTTGGCTGAAGTTTTGTCTTTTGTAAATGGGGAACTTCAGCATACGGGGCTGAAGTTCCCAAGTTATAATGACAACAACATCAGCATACGGAGCTGAAGTTCCCCCAGTTTCTAGAGCTGAAGTTTTGACTTTTGTAAATGGGGAACTTCAGCACAGGGGGCTGAAGTTCCCAAGTTATAATGACAACAACTTCAGCATACGGAGTTGAAGTTCCCCCAGTTGGCTGAAGTTTTGTCTTTTGTAAATGGGGAACTTCAGCATACGGGGCTGAAGTTTTCAAGTTATAATGACAACAACTTCAGCATACGGAGTTGAAGTTCCCCCAGTTGGCTGAAGTTTTGTCTTTTGTAAATGGGGAACTTCAGCATACGGGGCTGAAGTTTTCAAGTTATAATGACAACAACTTCAGCATACGGAGTTGAAGTTCCCCCAGTTGGCTGAAGTTTTGTCTTTATAACTGGCGAACTTCAGTTTAACTGGTGAACTTCAGCTCAGCGAGGAAAAAGGGAGTTGAAGTTATTTAAAAAGTGGGTACAAGTTAAAAGTTTTTAAAAAAGTGGGTATAAATTAAATGGGAGCGATCAAATAGGGTGCCCCGCGCAATTTTTACGACATCATCTGAAGTATAAAAATTCTTCTATATTATGAGTGTATACAAGTTAGAGGTGTTTAACGGGCGGTTCTATATTATGAGTGTATACAAGTTAGAGGTGTTTAACGGGCGGGCTGGGACGGGCTGGACACAAAAAATGTCAGCCCGTTCGGTAACGGGGCGGCCTGTTAACGGGCTGGAATTAACTGGCTGGGAATTTTCGGGTTCTATCGGGCCCGTACGGGTTCGGGCTTAATGGGCTCGAGCAGGTCGGGGTTTTTTTTAATAAAAAAAATTACATTATGGAATTGGACCGTTGCCAACGGTCAGAAATTTAAAAAAAAAATATATATTATCACGTTAACGGTCTGAACCGGGCTGCAGCCAGTTAAGAACCCGTTAAGGGCTTAACGGGTTGCAGCGGGTTCGGTGCACCATTTTTCAAAATATGTTCATTTAAAACCCGTTACCCGTCCAATCCGTCCCAGCTCGCGATTTTGCTAAAGTAACGGGCTGAACCGGGTTAAACTGGGCCCGACCCGATTAACACCTCTAATACAAGTTAAGGGTTGTCAATTGACACTCATTCACGAAAAATTATACTATATATATATATATATATATATATATATATATATATATATATATTTTTTTAATTTTAACACTCATTAATGAAAATTCGGGTTCCACTATTATTAATTTGTGAGATTTCATCATGAATTGACTAATTTTACGCTAGCATTTAGATTACCCCACCATCTTCCTTTATCCGGCTTGGGATTAGCAATCGGATATAGGACGGATCGAAAACGGGTAATGAAAAAATGGTTAAATTATCTAATTTGACTCATATTTAATACGGATAAAAAATAGATAAACCGGCGGATAATATGAGTAACCATATTATCCATAGCTTCTTGAATATGATTATTTTTGGGAGAATATATTTGAGGTTATACAATGTAAAAGTTAAACCCATTGGTTATCTATTTTCGAAATGGATAATAAGGTTCTTATCCATATTTGCCCCGTTTTCAAAAAGTTTATTATCTAACCCATTTTATGGGTGATTAACTGTTTTCTATTAACTATTTTGCTACCCCTAGATCAAAGCGTTTTCAAATCAGGGACTATTGGGTAAATTCAAAATAATAAGACGCACGCTGGCCTTCCAATCTTCTGTAGCACAATTCAAAAAAAAAATCCTTGACTAGAAGGAAGGGGTAATTAATTTTAAAAAGACATAAAATATTTTTGACACATAAACTGAAGTAACTCAAATATTAAAAGCACCTTTGCATCAAACAATTTATTTATTTTATTATGTTATATACCGATACAGAGTAGAGAGGTGTAATAGCTTTACCTGTAAACATAGGGACATAAGATTCAATGTAGAAGAAGTTGGTCGTTACTTGGTCGTTAATACTGTAGGGGAAAGGTAGTTAAAAGGAATAAAAAGGGAAATCGAATTGTAAAAAAGTATCTAATTATTGATATTTATGCACGAGGGGATATTCCGTACCCTGTTTATGTTATTTATGTACGAAGGGATATTTTGTGCCATGTTTATATTATTTATGTACGAAGGGATATTTTGTGCCATGTTTACATTATTTATGCACGAGGGGACATTCCGTGTCATGTTTCTGTTGTTTATGCACGAGAGAATATTCCGTGTCATGTTTATGATATTTATGCACGAGGGAACATTCTGTGCCGTGTTGATAATATTTATGCACGAGGGGACATTCCGT
The DNA here is from genome assembly GCA_005239525.1 of Nicotiana knightiana. Taxonomy (NCBI): domain Eukaryota; kingdom Viridiplantae; phylum Streptophyta; class Magnoliopsida; order Solanales; family Solanaceae; genus Nicotiana; species Nicotiana knightiana. The sequence goes on from ML424871.1 coordinate 82,309, forward strand.
GCCGTGATTGTGATATTTTAGCACGATGGGACATTTTGTGCCGTGTTTATGATACTTTAGCACGAGGGAACATGCCGTGCCGTTTCTATTCACTTGATCATTTCGTGTTGTTAATTCTCGTCATTATTTTGATATTTAAATTGTTGCCTTGTTCCGTCATTTCAATAATTGCTACCCTTTCCCCAGCATGTTATCCCCCATTTTTGTACTTAACTGTTTACTACCTGTCGTTATTTTCTTTTATATGTTATTAAACTACACAGGTGATATTATTTGTCGTGTTCTAGCCTCGTCACTACTTCGCCGAGGTTAGGCTCGGCACTTACTCAATACATGAGGTCGGTTGTACTGATACTACACCTGCACTTCTTTATGTTGTGCAGATCCCAGTACATGACCTAGTGGACACTGATCGAGGAGGCTTCCTTCAGTCCACCAGGCGACACTGAGATAGTCCTGCAGGCATCCGCAGGCCTTGGCGTCACCTCCTATCCTACTTCTTTTCTGTCTTTATATATTTCTGAGACAGTAGTACTTTGTTTATTCAGACCTTTATTTGTAGCATTCATAGACAGTCCGTGAAATTGTGACGCCGAATTCTGGAAGTTGTTATTAAGGATTTTGTGATGCTATGTAATTAAGTTGTTAAATTTCATTTCTTCCGCACTTTTATTTCTATTTGATCTTGTATATCACTTTCAAAATGCTAAAATAATAAAGGAATAAAATTAAATAACCAGTAATATTGGCTTGCCTAGCGGTTCAATGTAGGCGCCATCACGATCCCGACGGTAGAAATTTGGGCAGTCACAGAAACATAAAAGGGTCAGTACTAGTTTGAAGGCACAATCATCCAAAGGCAGATTTAGAGCTTGTTCAAACAAAGTCACATTTATTTGTCATATTCTGCTTTTCGAGAGTCATCAAAATGAAGCATAGAGTCATCCAAACTGTTATGTGTATTAATCAAGAATAGAAAAGTTTAGAAAAGATAAAAGAGAGCAAAAGAAATGCAAGCATTATATAAACTAGTTTAAGTTTATTAAGGAAATTCTTTTACTTTCAAACCATTTTACAAGATTGATCGATATATACACTACAAGAAAGAAGGCATTTGCCAACAACAATTATTGTTGCCATAAATCAAATGTTGTCGCTATAAATATACTTTTGGCAACAACAAAAAAGTTGTTGCACATCGTTGCAATAAACGCCGATGGAAAAAGTATTCTCAACAGCCAACAATGTTGTTGCAAAAAGCTAACTTAACGCAACAAAAAATGTTGTTGCCTTGAATTATATTTTGTTGGTAAAAAGTGATATAACTCTTTCTTCTGAGAATATTTAACAACAAAAATTATTGTTGGAAAAAATGATCTTATTTACCAACAATATTTGTTGTGGTAAAAGAATTGGCAGGAAAGTTCGTTATTGTTCTATTATCAAGCCTTTTAGCAACAATTGTTATGTCCATGCATTACTTTTTGCCAGCAATAATTTTACAAATGTATATATAAACGTTAATACATAAAGTTGACTCACTTTCAAAAGCTAAATCTCCTAAAATGCATGCTTTTATTCTTACAAAAAGAACAAAAGCATCCTATACCACGGTCATTAACGTCTAATCTAATTTAATCCCAAAATAAATCTTCTTCCAACAATTTGCTGCACTGCATTGAACCATATTTCCAGCAATGATGATTTAAACATGTCCATCCTACAAAAGAAGATAAATATAATTACATATTGACAAAAGGAAAATGCACAAAAATATAATTCACTAACGGGGTCTAGGGAGGGTAGTGCGTACGCAGACCTTACCCCTACCCTTAGATAGAGAGACTGTTTCCAATAGACCTTCGGCATCCTTCCCTCCAATAGACCCTCTTGGTTGGAAGTGGACCATCAGAGCAACCCACCTTGTCAACATTCAGCTAAAAGAATATTGAATATAAGTTTAGAAATTATCTGATCAAGAGAACTACTTCAAATAGAATTGAATAAATTGAGTTGTAAATCATTCAAATATGAAGCCCGTAAAACAGAGTAGGGGAAATAACATAAGATACAATTCACAATATGACACTGGTTCCATCAATTTCAATCTTCTCCATACTTTTTCCAATTCATTGTCAAAATCAAGAATCCTCAAATAGCTTAGTGAAATAGAAAGGAGACTCCGAATATTACACTCGAAAGAGTTCAGCATTACTAGCTATATAGGCAATCTCCAATATATAGACTATAGCGGACCAACCAAAAAAACTGTAGATTGAACAGAGTTAGTATTTTAAAAATCAATATACTTAACTAGTTGTGCGTTTGAAATTACACAGTAAGACCAACTCTACCGAAAACATGTATAATAGTCATGCCATAATCATAATTTTGGTCGAGTTGGCTTAAGCCCGAATCCATCCTTACGGAAGAAGGGCGGGATATCGGCTACGATGTTCTTTTAAGGGGGTGTTCGAGTTGGCTTTTAGAAGATCTCTTCCAGGGCCTCCTTTTCAGTACTGACGACTCTTGATGCCAAGAAGGAGACCAACTAGACGAGACAGACCATTGTTCATAGGTTGGTTATAAACCCGGAGATCGAATCAGATTCTTCCCCTATGTTGCAAGAATATTGGACCATCATAAGGAAAAAGAGTTTGCCTTCAGTAATCGATAGTGTTAGAACAGAGACAATAGCCTTTTTCCTTGAGTTCCTCCTAGGCTTCCTAACATAAAGAAGGATAAAGTTAGGCCATGGTTTGAAATCTTCAACTAATTTCCTATGTGATTAGAGAACAATCTACTCTAGCTACAACAGAAAGAATCTCTATGTAATTAGGCCTAGTCCAGCTCCTATGTAACTTCGATAGGGTTCATAGCCCCCTCCGCCCCCCCATTAAAAAAACGAGGTATAACCTTGTGGAAATGAGAAACGAGTGTAACCTTAATAAATATATATACCTGTGTGTCATAAGCAATTATGGGAAGTTCATTCTGGAATATAATGTTATACTTACATGAGATACGAACATCCACGGGTTTGATTCCAAGGTCTTCTTGTTCTTTTTGAATTCGTAAAGCAGAAGCCTCGAGTTTGATTGTACAGTCAGTTAACTCAATGAGTTGAAGTGAGTTAATATCTGCAAACTCAATGGGTATCTCTTCCAACCTACGGCAATCTCTAATCAAGAGGCGCTCAAGAACAGGAAAATTGTCATCTGTGGCTTTCAAGTACTTGAGATAACAATGAGCAATTATCAAAAGCTTTAATCGAGTAAATCCTCCTTCAATTGAAGTCCATTCATCGCCCATACAAGCATCCCAAATCAACTTCAGCACCTCAAGGTTAGGCAACTCACCTATCGATGTTCAAGTCCGCCCACATTAAACCAGTTGAGTTCAACTTCAACTTCTTAAGTGTTGCTGGAAAAGCTTTTGCACTTGGAATGGTTACTGGTGAAATTTTGTCCTCTAATATCCACCCAAACTCAAGTTTAAACTTCAATGTTTCAAGTTGATGCAGATGGACAAGATTGTTGAAAAGTCTAGATTCTTGAAAGATTTTATAGTCATTAGCATGTCCATAGATTACTAACTTCTTAACATTCCGAATCCCTGAAATAACCTCCTTTGTGCAACTACTTGGAGACAAGCCAGAAATAGTATGTATGCTTGAAAAAGCCAAGTAGCTCTCCTCGTCCTCAGATTCCCTTGGAGGATTTGACAAATAACATTTCTGTAGTATGAGCTGCCTTAATTGCATTAGTTCCCAAATTTTCTCCGTAAAACTTACATCTTCAAAAAAATTCAATTTAACAATGAGTGTTTGCAGATTCCATAATCTGCAAATTTCTGGAGGAACGTAAAAATCCTCGCCAGTGCCGGACAGTGCCAGGTACCTCAACCAAATGAGACATAGTACATTTCGAGGGAAACTTCTTAACTTTGTGGTACCCAAGTCCAAGATTCTAAGTAGACTAAAATGAATAAGCTCTGAATTGAGAGTAGAAGTTGAATTAAGAAAAAAAGAGAAAATGGAACGAGTTCGTATCAAGAGAGTGTAATCATCATCATCTGTCTGCCTGCTTATCAAATGATCATGCTCGGGGGTAAGAAGGGCCAAACAAATTCTATCATCAGTCCATCGCTTAATGGACTGCATTTTATGCGTACTGAGATGATGACATTCTGAAGAAAAAGCATGAGTTTGAGCTTTTTGTGCATCTGAATCACCATATCCACCAAAATCATCACCTTCATCCAAATCATCATCTTCATATGATTTATCAAAAACAATGTCTTTCATGACAAAAATGTCTTGGCTTTGAGTTAATTCTCTCAAGCACAGCTCATGTATTAGATCATGAACCTTACATGATCTAATTTTTGTGCCGTCCAAACTTTTCTTGCAGACAAGAACTAGATGTCTGTCGATAAGATCTTGTAAGCACTTCTGAGCCTCTCTTTCTAAGTCTTTTTCTGACTTCAGGAAGCCCTCAGCCATCCAGAATCTCACCAAACTCTTCACCGGAATCTCACTGTCTTCTGGAAAAATCCCAAAATACAGAAGGCATGCTTTTAGGTCACTGGTTAAGTGATTGTAACTCAACCCAAGCACATGTAGATATCGTTCATATGAATCTTTTGTGACAAATGACATGACATCTTCAGCAATATTTTCCCAATCTTCTATTGTCCTTTTAGATCTGGAGAGAAGCCCAGAAATCACGAGAATAGCTAGTGGTAACCCTGTGCAATACTCTACAATTTGCTTCCCAATAGTCTCGAACTCATATGTTAATGCTTCATTTGCAAACACCATACTTTTGGCAAGGTTCCAACTCTCATCTGGGTCCATGAGGTCCATCTGCAAAGAAAGATTCTCTGTATCAGCATAACTAGCTACTTCTCTGTAACGGGTAGTCAACAATATTCGACTCCCATTGTTGTCACTTGGGAAGCATGGTCTCTCACGTCATCCCATGCTTCACTGCTCCAGATTCCATCCATGACAATTAAGTATCTCTTACCTTTTAAACTTTTTCGTAGCATGTCTGCTAGCTCAAAACCACCCGTGTAAAATTTGTTATTCATTATAGAATGTAGAAGGCTTTCCAGGATATCTTTCACATTATGCTGTTGAGATATAGTAGCCCAGGCACGAACATCAAAATGAAGTCGAATATATTCATCATCAAAAACTTCTTTTGCTAAAGTCGTTTTACCGACACCGCCCACCCCGATGATCGAGATGACTTTGAGATCAGACGAGCCACCATATTTCTTGAGAAATACTTCCAGGGAACTAACTTTTCCCTGAAGAGCGAGAAATTCTTCTTTGTGGTCACAAATTAGAGATTGCATTGGCGAATTGGATGTCAAGAGTAGTTCTATCGTTCTCATAAGAGAAGCAATACTAGCATAAGCCATATCTATTCTATTCCAATTATGACCTGAAAGCTGCAAGTTGCAAGACGTCAATATAACATGATCAATAAAGTTGCAAAAAGGAAGGCACAAATAGAGAGAACATCAGGTAGATTTTCAGTCATCGCTGTCTCAAATCTCAATCGATTCTATGAATTGATCATATAGAAAGAAATTGAGAGTTTTTTGTATCCTTAAAAAATATTGCGTCTATTTCATGTTCCGGTCATCAATCTCTTTGATCTCTAATCCTTAGAATTTGGTTAAAGATTAGTGAAACAACAGCCTTTACCAGATCTGGTACCCATATATTTCCAGGTTATTGATCTTTTAAAACTATCTATCCTTCACCCTCAATGCACAAAATCTATGGTTCTGTACGAACGACGCCCAATGTTCTATAACTACAGGAATCACATGGGTGCACCAAAAGGAAATAAGGGATAAAAGGCTACTCCTCAAGTGTACAAAATCCTTCTCAATTCTATCAAAAGCAATCCTATTACTCTCTCTCCATACGGTCCACATCAGTGCTCGTGGAGCAGCTAAGGTCCAGCCAAACGGGACTTCTTTGACCATGCCTGGCATTACCCGTTGAAGACCAAACCAACACCGTATTTCCACAACAAGCGAGATGCTATAAGATGAAAGCTACTTTCTAAAGTAAATCGATAGCATCTACCCCTCGTTTCAATTTATGCGACATAATTTGATTTGACACGGAATTAAAGAAAAAAAATGATTTTTGGAACTTGTAACCTTAAACATGTCATAACATTTATGTGGCTTTAAGACTTTTGAAACTTATGGTCATAAACATGTTAACATTTGTGTGGCTATAAAAACTTTTTATTAAGGGTAAAACGGAAAGTTTAAATTAAATTTTTCCAAATATAAAAATGTACGTGTCGTTCTTTTTGGAGCAGACTTGTAAGGAGGGTGTATCACATAAATTGAAACGGATTGAATAGCATGTATTTGTAATGAAAGAAATACTAAGGA
>MDKJ01168937.1:0-30313 GCA_005239525.1 Nicotiana knightiana
GTTAGTGGCCTAAGTGAGATATAAACAATATTGAAAAGGGGGCATCATTAACGGTTATTACGGTGAACAGTGGTATCCTATACACAGGATCTCTAACGATTAGCACTTCAAACCGATTTTTATTATTATACTTTAACCTTATGGGCATGTTCCCTAGGTGAACAGTGCGATACAATAATAAATGATTAAAATCCTATAGGAATGATCTCTAGTGGATATGCTGCAGCAATACAAATTGAAGGAAGGTTCAATGATATTTATTTCCTATGGGCGGGTTTTCTAGCAACATGTAGCAACAAGGATAATTGAATCATTTGAGCTCATGATTTGCTAGTAGACAAGTAATGTGAGTGTGTGCTTCTCCTAACGACATGATTTCTACGGTGTGCATAGAGAGTGAACGGCACATATAGCAAACACATTCTTGAATCCCATAGGCATGATATCTACCCATCGCAGGTAAATATTAAAATCTACCCCATTCCCTTTTACTAACAACCCCAATTGTTTACACAAAGATTATTACATGCCCAATAATGAGTAAATTAACAATATTACATAACAATGAACAGGTCCACAGTAGTCCCAAATAAAATAAATAAATACCCAGCATTGCTGGGCCTTCAATATCTCTTACACAACGTACCTCATGCCTTCAACAAAGCCACGTTCAATACACGACCCAAAGGTCCATAGAAGAGTCCAAACCAATTTACTTAACTACAGAACCAAGTGTTGCACCACTTGAAACAACCAAGCTCAAATACACAGTACATGACAGGGAAGTAAAATATTAGGGACAGTTTTGGAGGTTGAGGAAGTGACTAGGACCAAGCCCTAGTGCGTGAGAGTTCACAAGGGCCTCAATTGGACCCTAACCAGTGCTCACACTAGGGAGGCCAACAATAGAACCTAGATAGACTTGGATTTCATCCAGGGAAGAATGGGAATTCAGAAGCATGAGTAGCAACTAAGGAGAGTGGATAGTGATAGGGGGACAGAAATCAAGTAATACACCAAATTGAGCATACAGAGCAACTACTCAAGCAGGCCAGTAGGTTCAGCAACGTATACATAGCAAAGTACCACATAGACAACCTTATATTGAAAGAATTAGGAGAAGAAATAGGTTTACATGCATACACAAATTATCATGCATAGATGCATGGAGTTAAACTAGTTGAAACCTAAAGATCCCAATTAAGTTAAGTATATATCCTAGTGCTATGTTAATCAGTATTTAGACATGATGGGGAACACATATTGTGATAATTACCGAAACGACAGGGTAGCAAATGAACCAAAGGCATACTGGGAAACATATTAGCATAGAAGCAAGGTCATAGTTGATAGAAAAATGGAGGGTTTATCTTAAAAATCAGGACATCAAGGAAACATGTTTAGAGCAAACTTTTAAAAAGTATTCCATATAGTTGGGACTAGTACACGAAGAGAAGTCAAGCAGACACAGGGTTTAGCACTAAAGGATTCAATCAAAGTGGGGGTGATTTCCATAGATCTGTGGTAGTATCCGAAACAAAATATGCAGAGATTCTATGATTAACAACATATGGTCACAGTAGTCAGAATCATATCAAATGGACTTGCATTGAAGCCTAAAACTAAACATATTGAGATGCTAGAGATACAAAAATCATTCCAGAAAAACAAAGAATTGACATAGATGTGCAAACTATAGTGAAGAATACATATTAGCCTAGCGCAAGCAGTAAACTATCTCATACGTCCAACTATCACAGAATAACCAAGATTATTGAGCATTATCGTAGTTAAATCATGCTCATGTAATTCAAACAAATATAGGTATGCAGAAAGAAAGAAACGAATTGAACATTGCAAGGATTTAAAACACTAACCAGCAGCTGAATCAAAAGAGTAAAGAGCATAATAGCAAAAACCCCAGGTCTCCGATGCTTCAAAGTTCACAAGACCCTCGAGAATGGGCTCCGAGCAGTGCTTGCGTCGGAGGAGGTCGTTTAATGGCCTTGAATTTCAGCGGTCCTAGAATTCAATGATTTTAGAGAGTGTTCGAGTGTAATAGTGAGTGAGTGAGGAAGGAGAGTAGTGTGAACAATAACAGTGATTAGGAGATTCAAAAAAGTCCGTTCAAGGGGATTTGGGGGACATGTTTATATAATAGCAGATTTAACACATAAAATAAGGAAATATGGTAGATTAAACACAAAATAAGGAAAATATAGCATGCAAAATCAATTAGAATCAGTTTTAAGGCAAATAACACATAAAATAAGGAAGTACAATAGATTAAACAGAGAATAAGGAAAATCCATCAGTCAAACACAAGAAAGGGAAGAATATCACATGCAATCGAAAACCGGTAAAGGAAATTTTGCAATAATGGCCTATATTCATACACAATTGCTCTTTATTTTATATTATTTGTGTTAAAATAGAATATTTATATTTTTATAATACAAATTTATTATTTGAAGCATTTCAATGCATAAATAATATTTTCATTCATTTATTAAGTATTTTTACATATTATTTTGATAAATTTTTTGGGTATTTAATAGTAGCCCTATTCTAACCAATTTCAGACCACATTAGTGGCCCAAAACTACTCAAACCTTAGCCCAGTCCACCCCATCCCAAAACCAAACGTTACCCGTTCCAAATAACCTGCCCCACATTGTGATACTCTACTATTATACGCATGTCTATGGTGTTACTTAGTTCTTGAACTATTTTTGGCAAGAACTACTTCTCAATATACACGCTATAATGAATGATTCTTTCATTATTGGTTCGATTCAAGGCCGTTAGTCCCAACTAGGGTTTGAGATTTTCCTAATGTAATCATATGGAATGAAATCAAATGTTTAGAACATATATTATAGGTGCAAAATAATTATTTTAGGTAAATAAGTCATCAAAAAATAATTTAAAAGGATAATTACTAGATATTTATATATAATTTAAATACAAGAAAATTAATTTAAAGCTCTAAAAATTATGTAAAATCATAGAAAATGCTTGTATAGGTTTGTAAACTAATAATGATGCAAATATGCTATTTTGAAAGTATATATGTATTTTAGAGAATATAAGGGGAAAATTAGGCATCAACAATCGCCAAGACTGTTCGTCATGTTTTGGCATTTTAGGGTCAAAAAACTGGAATTTCGCCTGATTCTAAGATTTTTGTGTCCTATAGCTTACGCCATCTGCATGGGTCGAGATGACCGTACCCCAATCGCCTAAAATATTGTCGGCCCATCAAAAATGACCTAAAGAATAATATTCATCATCTCGCCATGATCGTTCCTCATTGTTTGGCATTTTAGGGCAATAAAACTTGAATTAAGTCTGGTTCCGTATTTTTCGTGTGCTATAGCCCACGTCATATGCATGAGTTTAGGAGATCGCGCTCGGGTCGCCTCAAATATTGTCGTCCCATCAAATCGACCTAAGAAACAATAGTCATCGCCTCTCCATGATCGTTCCTCATTTTTTGGCACTTTATAGCCATAAAACTTGAATTCGCCCGATTACTAAATTTTCATGTGCTACAGCCCAACCCATCTGCATGCGTTCAGACGATTGGACCCCGATCGCCTAAAATTTTTCCGGCCCATCAAAAACAACCTAAGGAACAATAGTAATCGCTTCGCCATGACCGTTGCTCGTGTTTGGCGCTTAGGGCCATAGAACTGGAATTTTGCCCGATTCCTAGATTCTCATGTGCTATAGCTCACGCCATCTGCATGGGTCGGGGAAACCGGATCCAGATCGTTTAAAATTTTACCGGCCCATCAAAAAGACCTAAGGAACAGTGGTAATTGCCTTGCCATGACCGTTCCTCATTTTGTTTTTGTGTTTTAGAGCCATAGAGCTGAAATTCCACCCGATTCCCAGATTTTCATATGTTATAGCCCACGCCATCTACATGGGTCTAGCCGATCAGACTCGAATCGCATTAAATTTTATCGACCCATGAAAAATGACATGAGGTACAATAATCATCGCCAAGAACGTTCCTTGTTTTTTTTGTGTTTTAGGGCCATAAAATTGTAATTCCGCCCGATTCTCATATCCTCGTGTGATATTGCTCACGCCATCTGCATAGATCCGAGCAGCCAGACCCCGATAGCCTAAAATTTTATCCGCCATCAAAAAGGACCTGAGGAACAATAGTAATAGCCTCTCCATGATTGTTCCTCGTTTTTGGCGTTAAGGCCATAAAACTTGAGTTCCGCCGATTTCAAGATTTTCATGTGTTATCGCCCACTCCATCTGCACGGTTTAGGGCGACCGGACCCAGATCGCCTAAAATTTTACCGACCCATCAAAACGACCTAGGGACAGTAGTCATCGCCTCGCCATGATCATTCCTCATTTTTGGCAGTTTAGGGCCATAAAACTAGATTTTGCCAAATTCCTAGATTTTCATGTGCTACAACCCACGCCATATGCATGGGTCCGAGTGACCGGACTCGGATCGCATAAAATTTTTCCGGCCCATCAAAAAATATATAAGGAACAATAGTCATCGCCAAGACCGTTCGTCATTTTTTGGCTTTTAGGGCCATAAAACTAGAATTCCACCTGATTCTCAGATTTTCATGTTCTATAGCCCACACCATCTGCATGGCGCCCTGATCGCCTAAAATTTTGCAGGCCCATCAAAAACAAAAGTAACAATAGTCATCGCCTCACCATGACCGTTCTTCGGTTTTTGGCATTTTAGAGCCATAAAACTAAAATTTCGTCTGATTCCTAGATTTTTGTGTGTTATAGCCTACGTAATCTGCATAGGTCCAAGCGACCGCACGTTAAATATTGTCGACCCATCAAAACGACCTAAGAAACAATAGTCATGGCCTCTTCATGACCGTTTCTTATTTTTTGGATATGGCCATAAAACTCTAATTCGCCTGATTCCCTAATTTTCAAGTGCTACAGCCCACGCTATCTGCATTGGTCCGATCGACCAGACCTGAATCGCATACAATTTTGCCGACCCATAAAAAACTGCCTAAGGAAAAATGATCATCGCCAAGAACGCTCCTCATTTTTTTGCATTTTAGAGCCATAAAACTCGAATTCCGCCTGATTCCCAGATTTTCATATGTTATAGCCCACACTATCTTCATGGGTCTGGGTGGCCGAACTCGGATCGCCTAAAATTTTGTCTGCCCATCAAAAACAACCTAAGGAGCAATTGTCATTGTCGCACCATAATCATTCTTGGTTTTTGGCATTTTAGGGACACAAAACTAGAATTCCGGCCGATTCTCAGATTTTTAAGTGCTACAGCCCACGCCATCTTCATGGGTCCAGGAGATCGGCCCTGGATTACCTAAAATTTTGCCTACCTATCAAAAACGACATAAGGAACAATAGTCATCGCATCGCCATGACTATTCCTCATTTTTGGTGTTTACCCACGCTATCTGCATGGGTCCGGACGACCAGACCCGGATCCCCCAAAAATTTTCTGCCTCATCAAAAACAACTTCAGGAACAATAGTTATCACATTGCCATGTCCGTTCCCCGTTTTATCGCGTTTCAGGGCCACAAAACTGGAATTTCACCCGATTACTAGATTTTCTTGTGCTATAGCCCACGTTACCTGAATGGGTCCAGGCGACCAGACACGGATCAGCTAAAATTTTTTGGCCGATCCAAAACGACCTAAGGAACAATATCCATTGCCCTGCCATGTCCGTTCCTCATTTTTTGGCATTTTAGGGCCATAAAACTTGAATTCTGTATGATTCCATATTTTCGTGTGCTACAGCCAACGCCTCTGCATGGTTTCGAGCGACTGGACCCGGAACACATAAATTTTTGCTGGCCCATCGAAAATGACCGAAGGAACAATAGTCATCGCCAAGACCGTTCATCATTTTTTTGCATTTAAGGGCTATAAAACTAGAATTCTGCCCGATTCTCAGATTTTCATGTCCTATAGCCCACATCATCTACATAAGTCTAGGCGATCACACCGGGGTCACCTAAAATAATGTTTACCCATCAAAACAACCTAAGAAACAATAGTCATCGCCTCTCCATGATCGTTAGTCATTTTTTGGCATTTTATGGCCATAAAACTGGAATCCGCCCGATTCCTAAATTTTCAAATGTTACAACCCATGCCATCTGCATGGGTCCGATCAACCGGACCCGGATCGCATAAAAGTTTGCCAGACCACCAAAAACGACCTAAGGAAAAATAATCATCGCCAACAACGTTCCTCATTTATATGCGTTTTAGGGCCATAAAACTAGAATTCTGCTCGATACCCAAATTGTTTTGTGCTATATAGCCCATACCAAGCAGGCGTCCGGGCAACCGGACCCGGATCGCCTAAATTTTTGTCGGGTCATAAAAAATGACCTAAGGAACAACAGGCATTACCTCGCCATGAGCGCTCCTCATTTTTTAGCATTTTATGGCCATAAAACTGAAATTCCGCCCGATTCCCAAATTTTCTTGTGTTATAGTGCACGCCATCTGTATGAGTTCAGGCGACCGGAACCGGATCGCCTAAATTTTTGTCGTCCCATCAAAAATTATCTAAGGAACAATAGTCATCACCTCACCATGACCATTTTTTTATTTTTGGCATTTTAGGGCCATAAAATTAGAATTTTGGTCGATTCCCATATTTTCAGGTGCTATAGCCTACGCCATCTTCATGGGTCCAGGCGATCGGATCCGGATTGCCTAAAATTTACCGGCACATCAAAAATAACATAAGGAGCAATTGTCATCGCCTTGCCATGATCGTTTCTCATTTTTGGCATTTACCCGCGCCATATGCATGGGTCTGGGCGACCGGACCCGGATCACCTGAAATTTTGACGGCTTATCAAAAACAACCTAAGGAACAATATTATCACCTTGCCATGACCGTTCCTCTTTTTATGATGTTTTAGGGCCACAAAACTCAAATTCCGCTCGATTACTAGTTTTTTTCTTATGCTTTAGCCCACGCTATCTGCATCTGTCCAGGCACGGGAATTGAATCGCCTAAAAATATTTTGGCCGATCCAAAACGACCTAAGGAACAATAGTCATCGCCTCTCCATGACTGCTTCTCATTTTTGGCATTTTAGGTCCATAAAACTTGAATTTCGCCCGATTCCAAGATTTTCGTGTGCTACAACCCATGCCCTCTGCAGGGGTCTGGGCGATGAACCCGAATCACATAAAATTTTGCCTTCCCATAAAAAATGACCTAAGGAACAATAATATTCTCCAAGACCGTACCTCATTTTTTGGGCATTTTGGGGTCATAAAACTGGAATTCTACCCAATTCCTAGATTTTTGCGTGCTATAGCTCGCGCCATCTACATGGGTCCTGGGAACCGGACCCCAATCGCCCAAAAAATTTTGACCCATAAAAAATGACCAAAGGAACAATAATAATAGCCTTGCCATGACCGTTCCCCCTTTTTTAGCATTTTAGGGCCATAGAATTAGATCTCCGCCCGATTCCCAAATTCGGAGCGATCGAATACAGGATGTTGTTGTCCCATCAAAACGACCTAAGGAACAATAGCCATCACATCGCTATGATTATTCCTGGTTTTTTGGCATTTTATGACCATAAAACTAGAATTTCGCCTGATTCCCTGATTCTCCTATGCTACAGCCCACGCCATCTGTATCTTTGCAGGCCCATCAAAAATGACCTTAGGAACAATATTCATCGCCAAGACGTTCCTCAAAAATTTGGCATTTTAGGACCATAAACTGCAATTACGCCCGATTCCTGGATTTTCGAGGGCTATAGAACACGTCATCTGCATGGGTCCGGATGAGCGGACCCCGATCGCCTAAAATTTTTCTAGCCCATCAAAATGACCTAAGGGAACTTTCACGCCCCTTTTCTTGCGAAATCGAGTTTCGACATGTGACAACTCTTTTAAGGAAGTATTAAAAGAGGAGAGTCGCCACCTAACGATTTTTAAGGTGCGTTAGGGTACCTATTTGCAAGTGACTCTGGTTCAACTAGTTTACATCACCAAAGATCAAGTAAGGGCTCGAAATTACCTCGAAGAGAAGGCGTTAGGCACTCTTCGAAGTCCACAATTGTGGGTCCCGATCGAACTTGAATTATATGAATTAGTCAGATAAACAAACATAGAGAACACAAAGTTTGAGAATTTTATTATAAAAGGATTTCGAATAGATGAGTACAAACACTTGATTCGAATAAAAGGGAAATAAGACGGGGGTCCTAAGTTTTTTAGCCTAAAAGATCACCCCCTGCAACATAAAGAATGTTCTGTAACTCCCTCGAGATGGGGTTTTACTCATATTATTCAGTGGGCACAGACTATCATCTCCTGCTACCTGATTACTATCTTTAAGTTGTTACCTAAAGCGCACTAATTCAATTATAAGTCGTACCTTATGCGTGCACTACCCGTCTACTAGCTATGGTCCAGGAGGTATTGGACCTCTATTTTGGGTGGTTCTAGACCTCACTTAGGCTGCTCAGAAATGTTAAAACTAAGCGACATGGTAAAACACATTGGACTTCACATATAGGAAGTTAAGGTCTCAAGTTAGCCTCCACACTTAACAACAAATGCACGCGAAATAGGTTTTCATGTTAAGCAGTTTACAATTGAGGAGCTTGAATCCCTATAACGTGATTTCTATGTGATTAAGCATCAAGGCATAAAAGCAGTTTCAGAGGCCAAGCATTGCTCATAGACGAGATTGTAAAGTTGTTGCATACTGATTATTGAAATAGCAGATATCCAGTTATTAGTCATGTAGATGTTGCATCTAAGTGATTTATGTAATAAAGACAGTGAAATCTATCGAGAGAAAACCCAGAATTACTCATGCTTTTGTTAGTGGCCTAAGTGAGATATAAACAATATTGAAAAGGGGGCATCATTAACGGTTATTACGGCGAACAGTGGTATCCTATACACAGGATCTCTAACGATTAGCACTTCAAATCGATTTTTATTATTATACTTTAACCTTATGGGCATGTTCCCTAGGTGAACAGTGCGATACAATAATAAATGATTAAAATCCTATAGGAATGATCTCTAGTGTATATGCTGCAGCAATACAAATTGAAGGAAGGTTCAATGATATTTATTTCCTATGGGCAGGTTTTCTAGCAACATGTAGCAACAAGGATAATTGAATCATTTGAGCTCATGATTTGCTAGTATACAAGTAATGTGAGTGTGTGCTTCTCCTAATGGCATGATTTCTACAGTGTGCACTAGAGAGTGAATGGAACATATAGCAAACACATTAATGAATCCTATAGGCATGCTATCTACCCATCGTAGGTAAATATTAAAATCTACCCCATTCCCTTTTACTAATAACCCCAATTGTTAACACAAAGACTATTACAGGTCCAATAATGAGTAAAGTAACAATATTACATAACAATGAACAGGCCCACAGTAGCCCAAATAAAATAAATGAATACCCAGCATTGCTGGACCTTCAATATCTCTTACACAATGTAACCCAAGGCTTCAACAAAGCCACGTTAAATACACGACCCAAAGGTCCATAGAAGAGTCCAAACCAATTTACTTAACCACAGCACCAAGTTTTGCACCACTTGAAACAACCAAACTCAAATGCACAGTACATGACAGGGAAGTAAAATATTAGGGACAATTTTGGAGGTTGAGGGAGTGACTAGGACAAATCCCTAGCGTGTGAGAGTTCACAATGGCCTCAATTGGACCCTGGACAGTGCTCACACTAGGGAGGCCAACAATAGAACCAAGATATACTTGGCTTTCATCCAGGTAAGAATGGGAATTCATAAGCATGAGTAGCAAGAAAGGAGAGTGGATAGAGATAGGGGGACAGAAATCAAGTAATACACCAAATTGAGCATACAGAGCAACTACTCAAGCAGGCCAGTAGGTTCAGCAAGGTATACATAGCAAAGTACCACATAGACAACCTTATATTGAAGGAATTAGGAGAAGAAATAGGTTTACATGCATACATAAATTATCATGTATAGATGCATGGAGTTAAACTAGTTGAAACCTAAAGATCCCAATTAAGTTAAGTATATATCCTTCTGATATGTTAATCAGTATTTAGACATGATGGTGAACACACATTGTGATAATTACCAAAAGGACATGGTAGCAAATGAACCAAAGGCATACTGGGAAACATATTAGCATAGAAGCAAAGTCATAGTTGAGAGAAAAATGGAGGGTTTATCTTAAAAATCAGGACATCAAGGAAACATGTTTAGAGAAAACTTTAAATAAGTATTCCATATAGTTGGGACTAGTACACAAAGAGAAGTCAAGCTGACACAGGACTTAGCACTAAAGGATTCATTCAAAGTGGGGGTGATTTCCATAGATTTGTGGTAGTATCCGAAATAAAATATGCAGAGATTCTATGATTAACAACATATGGTCACAGTAGTCAGATTCATATCAAATGGACTTGCATTGAAGCTTAAAACTAAACATATTCAGATGCTAGAGATACAGAAATCATTCCAAAAAAACAAAGAATTGACATAGATGTGCAAACTATAGTGAAGAATACATATTAGCCTAGCACAAGAAGTAAACTATCTCATACGGCCAACTATCACAGAATAACAAAGACTATTGAGCATTATCATAGTTAAATCATGCTCATGTAATTCAAACACATATAGGTATGCAGAAAGAAAGAAAGAAGTTGAACATTGCAAGGCTTTAAAACACTAACCAGCGGCAGAATCAAAAGAGTAAAGAGTGTAATAGCAAAAACCCTAGGTCTCTGAATCTTCAAAGTTCACAAGAGCCTCGAGAATGGGCTCCGAGCAGTGTTTGCACCGGAGGAGGTCGTTTTATGGCCTTGGCTTTCAGTCGGCCTAGAATTTAATGATTTTAGAGAGTGTTCGAGTATAACAGTGAGTGAGGGAGGGAGGAGAGTAGTGAGAACAATAGTAGTGATTAGAAGATTCAAAAAAGTCCATTCAAGGGGATTTGGGGGACGTGTTTATATAATAGCATATTTAACACATAAAATAAGGAAATATGGTAGATTAAACACAAAATAAGGAAAATATAGAATGTGAAATCAATTAGAATCAGTTTTAAGGCAAATAACACATAAAATAAGGAAGTACAGTAAATTAAATAGAGAATAAGGAAGATTCATCAATCAAACACAAGAAAGGGAAGAATATCACATGCAATCGAAAATCGGTAAAGGAAAAGGAAAAATCTGAAACCCTAGTTGGGACTAACGGCCTTGAATCGAACAAATAATGCAAGAATCGTTCATTATAGCGTGTATATAGACGAAAGATAGTCCAAATCTTCACAGAATCAAAGTAAATCGGTCTAATTCTTGAGAAGTAGTTCTTGCCAAAAATAGGGCAAGAACTAAGTAACACTAGACACGCGTATAATAGTAGAGTATCACAAAATAGGTAAGTAAATCATGGATTGATTCCATGTTCGAGTTGGAATCGGAGAAGGTTAGGGATATGGCGGCTAGGGTTTAACATAGGTTGGTGGAGAGAAGAGAGAATGGTGAGGCGGTAGGGCAGGGGAAAATGGGTCTTTAAGGCTTTAGGGTGAGGGGTAATATAAAACGGGTAGGTTAATTATGGGTCGTTGATCACTTGAGATCAATGACCATGATAGCAAGGGGAATACGGCGGGTTATTTTGAATGGGTACCGTTTGGTTTGGACTCGGGTGGACTAGGCTAAGGTTTGAGTAGTTTTGGGCCACTAATGTGGTCCGAAATTGGTTAGAATAAGGCTATTATTTAAATACCCAAAAAAATTATCAAAATGATTTATAAAAATGTTTAATAAATGAATGAAAATATTTTTTACGTTCTGAAATATTTAAAATAATTACTTTGTATTATAAAAATATAAATATGTTATTTTGACACAAATAATATAAAATAAAGAGCAATTGTGTATGAATATAAGCCATTATTACAAAATTAAATAAATAGCTTTAAAATGCTAATGTAATCATATGGAATGAAATAAAATGTTTGAAACATATTTTATAGGTGCAAAATAATTATTTTAGGTAACTAAGTCATCACAAAATAATTTAAAAGGATAATTACTAGATATTTATATATAATTTAAATACAAGAAAATTAATTTAAAGCTCTAAAAATTACGAAAAATTATAGAAAATGCTTGTATAGGTTTGAAAGTATATATGTATTTTGGAAAATATGAGGGCAAAATTGGGTATTAACAGGTGCCCCTCTTTACCCGGGAATGATGAAAGAGTTGTCGGGTAAAGAAAATGATGACCGATTTTGACCAAATGAGGTGATTTAGAAAATGGAGGCCGAACCCTGGTTCCTGAGTTGCCTAAATATCCCTGGTGTTACGGGAATCAGGTCGTATGTAGTTCTGGATCCAACGGTGAACTGAACCGATGGAGTTGTTATAGGAATGATTGTATGTTTGAAAGGGTTCTTTTGGGTGGGGCAATATCAGATGAATTTGTGCGAAATCATGAATGTGAATATGAAACATTACGGATGTATCTCAAAACGAGTATCTGAATGGTTATCAGGTAAAAGTGGGTAACTGATGGTGGCTGGTTGCGTTTGAAATAATTGTAGGATGTGAACGTTGAACAGAAATTGGAGCGAAGATTTCTCCCGTTAGGAGAACGGTTACTTTCTGGATTACCTGCAAAACTTAAAACACGATGCATGCAAGTATATATGGATTATTGTGAGAATTTAAACATGATGCAAATTCCCTTTGGACCATGAAAGTTGTCTTCGGACGGTGAGGATGTTGTCCTTAGACCATGACGTCCTGGGCCATGAATCATGTGATAAGGGATTCGCAGGCCATGATATGATATTCTCGGGCCATGAAAATGGTGCCTCTGAACCATGACGCCTTTGAATAATGATGTGCAATATTGATAGATCCTCAGGCCATGGAATGGTGTCTTCCGGCTATGAGGATGATGCCTTCGGACTATGACGCCTTTGGATTAAATGGCGATGTCTCAGTCCATGAGATGCAAATATATGATTCTCGGTGGTATGCGAAGTACAACAAGACAGAGCTTAGGAAATGCTTAGTCGCGGGCGAATAGAAGATAGTGCTAGGTTTTAAATAGTGTAATGGAGATAGCATTTGGTCTTATGCAAGGATAAGGCAATACTTAGACTTAGGCAATTGAGGAGGCAGTGCTTAGCATCATGCAAGGAAAGCTGACGATGCTTAGTCTCGATGCAAGGAAAAGCAGTGCTTAGCCTTATGCAATTAGAGAGGCAGTGCTTAGCCTCGTGCGAGAAGAGGAAACAGTGCTTAGTCTCGATGAAAGGAAAGTCAGTTCTTAGCCTTATGAAATTAAGGAGGCAATGCTTAGCATCATGCAAGAAGAGGAGTGCTTAGTCTTGATGCAAGGAAAGACAGTGCTTAGCCTTATACAATTAGGGAGGCAATGCTTAGCCTCATGCAAGAAGAGGAGACAGTGCTTAGTCTCGATGCAAGGAAAGGCAATACTTAACCTTATGCAATTAAGGAGGCAGGGCTTAGCCTCATGCAAATAGGAGGCAATGCTTAGTCTCATGCGAAGAAAGGCAGTGCTTAGCCTTGTCAGTTAAGGAGGCAGGTCTTAACCTCATGCAATTAGGAGACAGTGCTTAGTCTCATGCAAAGAAAGGCAACGCTTAGACTCATGCAGTTAAGGAGGCAGGGCTTAGCCTCATGCAAATAGGAGACAGTGCTTAGTCTCATGCGAAGAAAGGCAGTGCTTAGCCTTACGCAGTTAAGGAGGCAGGGCTTAGCCTCATGCAAATAGGAGACAGTGCTTAGTCTCATGCGAAGAAAGGCAGTGCTTAGCCTTACGCAGTTAAGGAGGCAGGGCTTAGCCTCATGAAGGAAAAGAATGAGTGATAGTGAGGAAGCAGAGTATTTCTTAGCTGAAGATGTGTTTGCATTTGGCAACATTGTCATTACGAAGGTAGTGATTTTGATATGTGTATGTATTTGCGAATGTTCCTATTATGTTCATTGTGCCTGCATCCAAAGAAAAGTCGTGAGTTTTGCGTGGAAGGTTAGTTCGTGCTTTCACCTTCTTGTCTTGCCTTTTGTTCCTGTCTCGAGATCCTGTTTGAGTTACCTTGGGCGGCATATTTTTGTTCATAAAAATAAAGTTTTCGAAAATATGTGTGCATTTGATGAATGTAGTTATTTAAAATATAGTAGTATGCAATATCAAGTAAGTTAGATGAACTAATGAATGTGACATATTTTAGAGACATCGCGACCTCCTTGTTTTAGAACTTTGAGGGCCCTCAAAATTCTGCCGTGGTTTAAAAGCAATTCTTTGACTGTCTACCCCAGTTTCTGACCATGTCAAAATGAAGATTTTATTGAGATGTTACCTAACCCACAGGGCTGCCTACGTATCCCCTCTTAAACGGGAATCAGGTCAAGCGTAGTTCAGTTATATCAGATGAAGAAATGTAAACAATCTAAACATAGTATCTTTTGACTGTGTCTGAGTTGATAGGTTTTGGCCAAACTTCTCTGTCCATTTCTGCAATTATTAGCGCTCCTCCTGTTAGTACTCTGTGAACCATGTAGGGCCCTTGCCAATTGGGTGAAAATTTCCCTTTGGATTCATCTTGATGCGGGAAGATCCATTTTAGCACCAGCTGCCCTAGTGTGAATTGTCTAGGCCTGAACCTTTTGTTGAAAGCTCTGGACATTCTGTTTTGATAAAGTTGACCGTGACATACCGCATTCATTCTTTTCCCGTCAATGAGAGCCAGGTGTTCATAGCGATTTCGTATGCATTCTGCATCACTGAGTTCAGCCTCTTGTATGATTCTTAAAGAAGGGATTTCTACTTCGATGGGAATGACGGCTTCAGTGCCATAGACCAGTAAATAAGGAATTTCCCAAGTTGATGTGTGATCCGTGGTACGATATCCCAATAAGGTAAATGGTGATTTCTCATGCCATTGTTTGTGATTATCTACCATCTTCCTTAATATCTTCTTGATGTTCTTGTTGGCGGCTTCCACAACTCCATTCATTTGCAGCCTGTATGCTGTGGAATTCTTATACTTGATCTTGAAGGTTTCACACATGGATATCATTAAATCACTGTTAAGGTTGGCAGTGTTGTCGATGATGATTGATTCCGGCACCCCGAATCGACAAACAATACGATCCCTAACGAAATCTGTGACGACCTTCTTAGTTACAGCCTTGTAAGATGCGGCTTCAACCCATTTTGTGAAATAGTCTATGGCCACTAGAATGAACCTGTGCCTATTTGACGCGGCAGGTTCGATTGGACTGATGACATCCATCCCCAAGCGTAGAAAGGCCAAGGTTCACTTGTTGCATTAAGTTCATTGGGTGGCACTCGTATCATATCCGCATGTACTTCGCATTGATGACACTTTTGGACATACCTAATGCAGTCCATTTCCATAGTCATCCAAAAATATCTTGCTCTTAATATCTTCTTAGCTAAAACAAAGCCATTCATGTGTGGTCCGCAAGTTCAGGCATATATTTCTTCGAGCAATTTAGATGCTTCCTTACCGTTGACACACCGTAATAAACCCATATCCGTAGTCCTTTTGTACAAGATTCCTCTGCTTTGGAAGAAGTGATTGGATAATCTTCGGAGTGTGCATTTCTGAGTATGATTTGCGTGCTCCGACTACTCTCCTTTTGCCAAATATTCTTTGATGTCATGGAACCATGGACTTCCATCAGTTTCTTCTTCAACATGAGCACAATAAGTTGGCTGATTATGAATCCCTACTAGGATAGGATCGATGAAATTCTTGTTTGGGTGTTGTATCATGGAAGATAGAGTGGCCAATGCATCTGCGAACTCATTCTGGACTCTCGGAACATGTTTGAACTCTATATTTGTGAATCTCTTCATCAATTCTTGTACATAGTACAAGTACGGCATTATTTTGGTATTCTTTGTAGCCCATTCTCCTAGAACCTGATGTACCAAAAGGTCTGAGTCACCAATTACCAGCAATTCCTGAATGCTTATGTCAATGGCCAACTTGAATCCCAAGATGCAAGCCTCATATTCTGCCATGTTGTTGGTGTATGGAAATCTGAGCTTTGCGGATACTGCATAATGTTGACCTGTCTCTGATACCAAAACTGCTCTGATATCCACTCCTTTGAAATTTGCAGCCCCATCGAAGAACATTCTCCAACCATCGTATGTTTCGGTGATATCTTCTCCTATGAATGATACTTCTTCATCGGGAAAATACGCTTTCAGTGGTTCGTATTCTCCACCTACAGGATTTTCTACCAGATGATCCTCCAATACTTTCCCCTTGACCGATTTCTGAGTTACATAGATGATGTCGAACTCACTCAACAATATCTTTCATTTTACCAACTTCCCTGTAGGCATGGTTTCTGGAAGATGTATTTTAGCGGATCCATCCTTGGTATGAGATATGTGGTGTAGGCACAGAAGTAGTGCCTCAACTTTTGATCTATCCACATCAGAGCATAGCAGGTGCGTTTTAGCAAAGAATAATGTGCTTCGTAGCGTGTGAACTTCTTACTTAGATAGTATATGGCATGTTCTTTCCTTCCTGTCTCATCGTGCTTGTCACGACCCGAATCCTAACCCAGGTCGCGATGACGCCCAACACCGTAGTCAGGCAAGCCAACATCAATCTACTGGTGAGTTTCTTTTAATTTACCAAAACATTTCCAACACTTGGTTTAGATTTTAGACATTGGGCAAAAATGAATAACTTAGACAATGTTACGTAGAAATAGTCATAAAAGTCATAATTTAATATTTACATCCCAAAAATAATGTCTACTAATGTGTGTGCCAGGAACTAGTGTCACAAGTCTACATGCATACTAGTAGAGTAAAAAACAAAAAGAAGTAATAGACTGCCCTAATGTCTGAAAAAGGAATAGACAGAAATAACAAAAGAAGGCTCCACAGTGCTGCTGAGGGTCATCAAGAGGAGCAGCTCACCGTGGAGTCTAGACCAGTATATATCAAAGATGAACTCCGGACTGATACCCAGATGCACTCGCCTCAGAACCTGTACAATTAAGTACAAAGCGTAGCATGAGTACATAAACAATATGTACCCAGTAAGCATCCAGTCTAATCTCGAAGAAGTAGTGACGAGAGGTCGACGTGACACTTACTAGGCTCAAAATAATATGTTTTAAATGTAAGGATAAGCAGGGATGGCAATCATGAATAATAATGAAGACAGGAACATCAAATATCCTTTAAAATTACCTTTACGTGTCAAGTTCTCTAGCATACTGTTGATACCCAATTTTTTCCAAAATATTTTTAAAATTGCATATGTACCTTTAAAATCATGCATTAACAACGATTGGTATTTTTCCATAATTTTCCTATATTTTGTCTAATTTATCTAGGATTTTATTTCCAATAAATAATTACAAAATCGCATCACAGATGATTTCAAAGGCATTTATTGATTTAATTCATTGTTTATGGTCCTAATAAGATCAAATTATTTCATAATTAGCCAAATTGGCATCTTTTGGATATTATTGCAATAACTTTGCAATTATAGCCTAAACATGTAATTTTATACTATTTTTTTACCAGATATTTTTAAATATCAAATAACCATTTTTAAGTTATTTCTATGCATATGATTCATTTTTATAAATAGTAATTACCTTATAAAACTATTTTTATTAAACTATCTGGGTATGTAACAAATAGCCCATGCCTATTTCGATTTTAGCCTAAATTGATTAATCACTCCCTATTAAACCAGCCCAAACTTGATTAAATCAAGCCCAAATACCCCAATCCCAAACCCATTAATCACCCGACCCAATTCCCCTTTTAATCTGGACCCTTGATCATTTTGTATCAACGGTACAGATTTTTCTTGCCTAATTTAACCTAAAGACTACCCCCATTTTCCTATCATTTTTTCTCTCTTTCACTCCGCCGTTACATCCCTCTCATCTCTCTCAAAACTCTCTCTGCTAAACCTACTCACCGGTCGTTGGCTTGCCGGTAGCTATGGTGGTTTCACCATCCCCAGCCCCATGGCTCCCTCACATGCCGGATAACTACTACCTTAAGATCCTCAAAGGAACCAGAGGCGGTTCAGCTCACCCCATTGCCTTTTCATGTCGTTATCAGGCCACCCTTGGCCTTTCGAGTAAGATCCTTCCATCTCCAGCTAAAACCTATGGTTTCTAAGCCGATTCTCTCATCTCTGGGTTATCTATCTCTGAAACCCATTTTTTAACTCTTGACTTCTTAGACATGTAATAGATCTGAGTATATCCTGAGTTATTTTGTTGTTTTCCTTAATGATTTCTCCGATTTTTGCTAAAACGCCTCTTCGTCTTCAAACTAGGGTTTCTTGACCCCTTTTCAGAAATGATTCTTCTTCTGATTTAAGTGTTATTCTATGATTTTCAATATTTTTAAGCATCTATCTAAGTTTTCCCCTTTTGTCTGACTTATTATGTCAAAACCCTAAGTTTCTTGGTCTTAATCATGGGTTCTGAGTATGTTCTTGCTTATTTGTTCATTTGATTCATTTGCATGTCTGTTATTTATGAATTCGTTCAGAGTTTCTGTGATTTTACCTTATACGGTTTCTGATTGTTGCTTCTTCCGTCTATATCATGTCTATTCTGTTAAGTCATGCTAGGTTCTATGTGAATCCCTAATTTTGTGTGATTTCACCCTATTTGGCTTATTAGGGTTTCTGATTTTGCCTATTCCTGCCTATTATGTGGTTGTCTCGCTTATTCTCAGAAGTTTGTGTTCATCAGTACTATGTTCCAGTTTGGATCCCTGATTCTATGTGATTTTTACTTTACCGTGCCTATTAGGGTTCTGATTCTTGCCTTTTTCCTTGCCTATTATGTGTTTATTCCGTGCAATTTGTGTTGATTCCCCTTAATCAATATTACTCCTGTTTGAATCCCTAATTCCCTATGATTGATATCCCCCATTCTCTACTGATTTCAACCTCTAAAATATTTTATTGCCGTATTTTATAGGCGATTATGCTGTCAATCGATTTTTTTAAGTACTTTCCTTAATTAGATTTTCTGAACCTAGCCTCTATTACATGTCTTATACGTCGATGTGCTGAGATTGTTTCCTTATGTGTTATATTCCAGTCACATATGGTATCTTTCCTTGTTTGTTACATCTCTATTACCGTTTGAAGTTAACTCCTTAATTGAAGGGAGTACTTACAATGATTTTATGCTAATTGATTCTGATTCCCCAACCACTGCATGACTTTGATTTTTACCTTATTCTCTACCTAGTTTCAAACTATATACACATTTCTCTTTCATTAACACAACACACGAGCACATTGGTTCAAAAAGCCCTCTCTCTCACACACACTCAAAACTTTTTGCTCTCTTTATGTGTTACTTACTATTATTCTGAGTTAGCCGGCTGCAAGCCAAGACTAACTATTGTGCTCTCTTGTCCCTTCACTTTTGTGTTTGCTGTCTTCTTTACTGGTATGTTCTGATTTCAATTCAAGTCCTAAACCAATATGCTTCTTTTACTGCTTCAGTTTATCATGTTTCTAATATGTTTCTATCTGTGGTTTTGTTGTTCAATTTGCAACTAATATGTCTACTTTACTGCTTTATCAGCGTGCTTCTGAATATGTCCAACCCCTTAGGATCAACCTGCTTATGAACCCCCTTTGTAGTATACCTCAATATGACTCTGCCTTACTTATGTTTTCCCTAATTTCTATCATGAACCTTTTTGTGCAAAGCAGTTAGCTATCCTAAGTTGTCTGATCCTGTGTTGGTTCTGAGATTCATGATATGCTGATTCCTAAACCCCTATAAGAATTTTCATGCTCCTGTAACTATGTGTGCACTACGTGTGCTCTATGTGTCCCCAATCCCCATCACCTCTGTGTGTAGGCTTGTTCTTCCTGTTTTGGTTCTGTGTTCTTTAAGTATTGCTGAGTTTGGTTTTGGCTCTATGTTTGATCTGCTGTTGTTTAATTATATAACTCTCTCTTTTCAAAATGTTGTTTTACTTAATGACTCCCTCTTTTATTTCACAAAACTGTTTCAAGCAACTCTCTTTTAACACTGTTTTCTTACTAAAACCTTTTCAAAACTATATCAAGCACTCTCACTCTACTCTTAGGTCCTTAAGTTCTTCCCCTCTAATGTGTGACTGCTTAGGGATCCCTATGAGATCCCTCTGAACTCTGATGCATTAGAGTTGGCTCTTCCACACTGCACTTACTCAATTATGGTTATGAAATCTGGGTGTGAGCACTGCACGGGATCCCTTGAGTTCCTTAGGTAACTCTTACACACCCGGATATGATAAAGGCTATGAAACATTTGGGAATTTGAGGTTCTGAGAATCTAGGCCTGTTTTCAGGCTCCCTATAGTGTAACTTCTTATTTTTCTTTATTTACTTATGTAATTCATTCACATTGATTTGTAATAATTATTGTAAACAAATATTGGGGATTGATATTGAAAAGGGGAGGGTAGCCATGTCTGTTGTTGATATCAATGGGGTAGAAACCATGCCTTAGGCTTACATTTCTATGTGTGCATTAGAATCCATGTTTAGGACCAATACATTCTAAGCATGTCATGCATTAGATATCATGTTCTTAGGTTTACTGTTTCAGCATCTCATTTCACATTATTTTCATCACTTAGAAATCCTGCTTCTAGGCTAAATAACAACATTAACATGAAAATTGTTGCTACTGCATATTCTGAAATCATGTTATAACTTTCTGTGCATCTAGAAATCATGTTTTTTAGGAATTTTCCATATAAATCATTCTGCATCCTATAATGTTCATACTAGATACCATGTTTTAGTATCTCACTAAGTCACACCTAGCTAAACTACTGATGCATGAAAAAAGGAACATAAGACAGTCTCACATATGATTATCCTGTGTTAGTAAAACTGGTAATAACCCATGTGTCTTTGCAACACTTAGAACAGCATGCTTTAGGTAAAACAACTTCTAAACTGTTTTAATAATTCTGGTAACTATTTTGCATTCCCCCCCCCCTATGCCTAGGCAAGCCTTAGGTAACCAACCTTTATAAACTGAAAAACTGTTGCTTTTGTGTTTACTGCTTAATAGTTAACAGGCTTAAAATCAGTAGGCAAACTGTTTAGGGCCCTTGCTTCTGGATTTATAAAATTGAAACTGCATATCTTCTGTGTTTTGATATTCACTTAGACATCATGTTTTAGGATCTTGTTTAATAGTACTGCCCTTGTTTGTGTTTTGAGCCATGTTGATTACATGCATTATCTGTGGAGGTAAATCTGAACCTCTTAATTGCTCTTTCCTGCCTTTATCTTCTAAAGTCCTATTTGTTCTTGTCTGTCGCCTAGTATTTTCTCCTTTTAAACCTTAGGGGTCTGTCTAGAACTGCCTATAGGTAGAGGTCCTAATATCCTCCAAGACCATTAAGAAGGGACGGGTAACAGCACGCATAGAGGTCGTTAAATAAACTCGCTTAATAACCACTAAGGGGTGGGAAAGGGTAGACATGGATATGATGACCTGTGCGCTAATGCCACGTGTAGCCCCTCTTTCGAGGAGTGATTACCGAGCATTGTACTGATGTGATCCTATAGGATAAACAACCTAGGACCCCTTATCCCTTACATATGTGTGTTTAGATCATAACTCTTTCAAAACCTTATATGTATGCTTAGACTCTAACTCTTTTAAACTTTAGCACATATGTTCTCTTAGACTGCGAATCTTCTCAAAAACCTTTATTCATTCACCTATGTGTTAGTATTGCTTATGTGCTACCTGTTTTAAAATTCACAAAGCTTGTTTGGCCGGGAACCATAGTTGTGGGCTTCGAGGGGTGCCTAACACCTTCCCCTTGAAGTGATTTCAAGCCATTACCCTATCTCTGGTTATCCAATATGTGTTTGTAAATGACCTTTAGTAGGTGCCCTAACACACCTTAATTCGTTAGGTGGCGACTCTTCAATTCCTTACCCATTTCCCAAAAGGAAACGAGTTGTCCCAATAATGTTGAATACCCTGATCGATCCGTAAGGAGAGGGAGAAGAGAGGGGGGTGCGACAACATGGTGACTCTGCTGGGGATATATCTAGGCTTTTACCATTTCAAACTGCTTTATGAACTTGTCTTTACTTTGTTAATACTTGCGACCTTTCCCTTTCCCCCTTTATGTGCAATTAATTGTTTATATTTTTCAAGTACTTGTTCTTTTCAAAATCAAAACTGACATATTTCTTTTTGTTTTCCTTTGTAACTGCTTTTCAATCATAATTGTTGTATTTGCCGCTTTCATAACGTGCAAATACATGACAACATGCTTTTATTGGTCATTTATTGTTGCATAATCATGCTCAACATCATATTCCACCCGTGCCTATACAAATCCTATAGCAACGCTTGATGAGTGGTTGTGCTCTTCCATTTTATATCACCCCTAAATTCGGAAAGGCTTATTTGCGGTAAAACTAGTCGATCAGTGGTGCAGTCGACGGTTCCGTGCCTTTCCCTCTCAAGTTGTCCGCTTGAGGGTACCAGTCTAAAACCTCATAGAAACCTTACTCTGTTATATTGTACATGCATCATGGTCAAACCTAGCCGGGTTAATGTGTCGTCCGCACAATAACCCTTTAAGACAGCCTTATCCAAAATTCCACCGGGTTTTTAATAATCCCAACGGACGCAATCACGTTTTGTGAATTTATTTGGAGAACTAAATGCATGTATGCTAATCATAAGTGTATACATAGTCGAGTATGGCGGGGTAAGGGTCTAACCCTATCTATTTTGCAGAAAATGAGGCATGATGTCCCCAGGTTCGGCATGGTCCAAAGAATACCACCACTGTTGCTGCATTGGTGGGAAGACCTTTTGCCAAGTGATAAAACCAAGAAGATCGAGCCCGGGGAAGGTCCTTCTGGGACCAAGTAGTCTAGGTTTCCTTTTCATTACTTTTATTAATGTAATAAGGCCGAGTGCGATTAGTGACTTTATTTCCTGCTTATTATTTTAGTGTCGTTTTGGATTCGTCTATTTTACATTAATGAAATGAGGCATTTTGGCATCTAACTTCTCCAAATCAACTTGTCTCTAGGCCTACCCATGCACAACGAGGATCCCAAGTTAGGACACGATTTTATTCCTGCACTATGTGTTTAAATACTGCAATATTTTCTCATGATCCTCACTGACTTGGCTACCTTTTATTTTTGTTTTTGTTTCTTTCTTTTGATTATTTCCCCTCCCCAAAGGTTGGTTCGTGCATTCTGGCATCATCATCATATCACAGAAGATCCGGGAGCCCTCCACCTCCTCCTAGTCCACCTAAAG
Source organism: Nicotiana knightiana (assembly GCA_005239525.1). Classification (NCBI taxonomy): domain Eukaryota; kingdom Viridiplantae; phylum Streptophyta; class Magnoliopsida; order Solanales; family Solanaceae; genus Nicotiana; species Nicotiana knightiana. The sequence goes on from MDKJ01168937.1 coordinate 23,410, forward strand.
GCAAAGGCAAAGGCAAAATGGAATATTTGAGCAACATCATACAAGAAAACACAACGCCAGTGGAACGAACAGAAGCCACTGAAAATTAAGGCACTCAAGTTCATAATGAGGCTATGTCACAACTCGAGCAAAGGTTGTTGAAACTCCAAGGGGATCTTGAGCATGTCCGGAACTTGGCAAATTTATCCTTCTCACTCAGTGTCCCAGATGTCACTCAAAATCCCATACCTCCTCAGAGCACCCCCAAACAAACAGAACCCTCCCACAACTCATTATCATAAAACTCCACCGGAAAATCAAATTATCCCACCATAGCACCAGCACAACACTTTCCACACTCCAAGAAATACCCCGCTAATATCCCTAAACCACAGAACTCCACAAGTGACCACCTCTATGCTCAAACACCAGGTCATCAGAACAACCCCATATATGTGGAGACTCTACCTCACTCCACTCAACACATTGCTTACACACCCAAATCCAGTGAGTGATATGCTCATTATGAATTTGGCCAAGGAACTCAAGAAGCTGACTAGTCCAGTTCAGGGCGTTGAAGGAAGCAAGGGAGTCGAAGGGTTGAACTAAGAAAATCTCTGCATACAGCCCGATGTTGAACTACCGGAGGGTTACAAACCTCCTAAGTTCGAAATTTTCGATGGTACAGGTGATCCCAGGGTCCATCTGAGGACCCATTGTTATAAATTGGTTGGAGTAGGAAGAGACGAGAAGATTCGCATGAAATTGTTCATGAGGAGCCTTACAGGAGATACTTTATCTTGGTACATCAGCCAAAACCCTAAGAAGTGGTCCGACTGGGTAAGTATGGCATCAGACTTTATGGACCGGTTCAGGTTCAATACAGAGAATGCACCAGATGTGTTCTACATCCAGAACCTTAAAAAGAAGCCCACCGAAACTTTTCGCGAGTATGCCACTCGCTGGAGATCTGAAGCAGCCAAGGTCAGGTCTTCCATAGATGAAGAACAAATGAACAAATTCTTCATCCAGACATAGGACCCATAGTATTATGAGAGGCTAATGGTGATTGAGAACCACAAATTCTCTGACATCATCAAGCTGGGTGAGAGAATTGAAGAAGGTATCAAGAGTGGAATTGTCACTAACTTTGAGGCACTACAGGACACCAACAAAGCCTTGCAGTCTGGTGGTATATCCAAGAAGAAAGATGCAAGAACGGTAATGGTTGCACAGGGACCCAAATCCCCGTTGGTATACCGAACTTCCCCACTCACCTGTCAAGCACCCTCGCCCACCTATCAGTCAGCACCTCCACCAACATATCATCCATCTCCACCGTCTACATATCAGCCTACTTCCCCCATATATTCCCAACCAACTCTTGTTTATCATACCTACAACTCTCAGCCATCTCACTTCCAATCACCCCATGCTCGCCAAAATTTCCCGAGACCTCGACCCAACTTTGATCGCAGACCTTGTAAACAATACACTTCCATTGCTGAACCTATCGACCAGCTGTATGAAAGATTAAAAGCTGCTGGTTATGTCACTCTTATCCCTGCTATAACCCTTGAAAATCCATCTCAATGGGTCAATCCAAATAAGACCTGTGCATACCATTTCGGCATGAAGGGGCATACAATTGATGAATGTCGCTCATTGAAAGTTAAGATCTAGTCTATGATTGATAACAAGGTCATCCAAGCAAAGGAGTCTACTCCCAATATTCGCAACAATCTGCTTCCAGACCATAGAGGTATCAACATAATAGAGATAGAAGAAGATTGGGACCTAGAGAAGTCGATCGGGTTAATTATAGGAGGTGATGAACCAAAGAAGCCAGTAGTCACTCATAATCCCATCACGGTCCAGATTTAGCCTGCCGGAGACATCGAGGAAACTGTGTCACTCACATTCAAGTTTGAAACGGCACCACCTGCAAACACACATTTTCCGTTCGAGGTTGAAGTTATGTCGCCTGCTAAGGCACCCATTCCATTTGAAGTGAAAGTAGTTGCACCAATCACAGTGACAGTTTCAACCACGCCACCTTTCCACGACAAGGTTGTACCTTGGGATTACATGGCTGAAGTAAGAATGAAAGGTAAAGTCAAGATAGAAGAAGCTGGTGTTGCACAGGGAATGACAAGGACCGGCAGGGTCTATACACCTAAACACTTAGCAGAGTCTAGAAAGAATGCTTCCAACAGGACACCCATCATTGAGATAGGCCCAGATGATCTTTGGAGGAAGGTGTAGGCCAGGGAATACTCAGTCATCGATCAGCTGAACAAAACTCCATCTCGGATATCCATTCTGTCATTGCTGCAGAATTCAGAGACACACAGGAATGCTTTGATGAAAGTGCTGAATGAAGCATATACGCCAAATAACATAACTAGTGGAGAAATGGCCAATATGGTAGGTCAAGTACTGGAGAGTCACAAGATCACTTTCCACGAGGACGAGCTGCCGCCTGAAGGGCTAAGTCATAACAAAGCATTACACATCAGTGTGCAATGTGAGGACTACTTCATCACCAGGATTCTGATCGATGGGGGATCCATCCTCAACATCTATCCGTTGACAACACTCAAGAAATTGGGCAAGGGGTTGTACGAGATCAAAGAAGGATTTATGAATGTAAAGGCTTTTGACGGTTCTCAGAGGTCCACCATTGGTGAAATCAGCCTTTGCCTGCAGATGGGACCTACATGGTTCGAGGTTGAATTTCAGGTGATAGACATATCGGCATCCTACAATCTGTTGTTGGGACGTACGTGGATACATGCCGATGGGGCTGTGTCATAAACATTGCATCAATCACTAGAATTTGAATGGAACCACCAGGAGGTGATAATCTATGGAGACGGAGGCAATCCTATCTATAGTCTCCATACCATCCCGGTGATTGAAGGTAGAAGAAGGCTGGGTGGAGAAACCTACCACCATATTGAACGGATCAATGCAGTAGACAAAGACAAATGGTGTGACAGTAAGATCGAGATCATATTGAACTGGAGTGGATACGATCCTGACAGAGGACTCAGTAAGAATCTTCAGGGGATTTCCAAAGTCCAAACCAATATAGTTGAAGCACCATGGCACCACTTTTGGGCTGGGATACAAATACACATGGCAACAGTACGAGAATTGGTTGCCACCATGGCGCGGCCCTTAGTATCCATTGGAGAAGCCGATACCTCATCTGGAGCAGATCTTCTAGCAGGACAACGTAATATGGGGGTCAGAGGAAGAAGAAGCGTTGGCTGCCTTGAAAAATCTATTCCTGGAAGATGGTGACATGGACTGTTGTGTTATTGTTGAGGAGGAGGAGGAGGAAGGCCCTACCATCCAAGCTGTGAGTAAGGGATCATTCCTCAAGAATTGGACTGTCAGACCATCCAGGGCCCGACGAGTCCTGGGGTAGCAAGGCTGAACAAGCATTATTTATTTCATTTTTGCTAATGATTTCCTTTTCGCCTTTTCCATTTTTGCATTTTCCAATAAAATCTCCAATGTTCCAAAACATTCAAAAATCACGTTTACGTTGCAACGAATCTGTATTTATATTTTATCATTTTCTCTCATTATTTTATCTATACAGCATCACTATTTCCTGTCTCGATGAAACAATGACTATGACATGCAATGAGACAACGCAACAAAAGGATAGTGATTCAGAAGAAGAGGATGCCATACCCGATGAAATTATCAGAGAAGTTGAGGATTTTGAAAACAAGCCTAAGTCCAATCTGGATGAGACCGAGGTAATCAACTTGGGAGATTCAAAGACTATCAAAGAAACCCGCATCAACATCCATTTGTCGCCATCAGAGAAAGTGGGATACACACAATGCTTGAAAGAGTATGAAGACATATTTGCATGGTCGTACGATGACATGACTGGTCTAAGTACATCCATTGTGGCTCACAAGCTGCCGACCAATCCAATGTGCCCCCTGGTAAAGCGAAAGCTCAGAAAGTTCAAGCCTGATATGAGTCTGAAAATCAAAGAGGAAGTTACCAAACAAATCAACGCCAAGGTTCTCAGGGTAGTTGAATATCCGACATGGTTAGCCAACATCATACCAGTGCCCAAGAAAGATGGAAAGGTCAGGGTTTGTGTCGACTACCGGGATCTCAACCGGGCCAGTCCGAAGGATGATTTCCCTCTCCCGAACATACACATCCTGATTGACAATTGCACCAAGCATAAGCTTTAGTCGTTTGTGGATTACTTTGCTGGTTACCATTAGATTTGGATGGATGAGGAAGACGCTGAGAAAACGGCTTTCATTACGCCGTGGGGAGTCTACTGTTATAAGATCATTCCATTCGCCCTAAAGAATGCTGAGGCCACCTATGAGAGCTATGACCACTATCTTCCATGACATGATACAAAAAGAATCGAGGTGTATGTGGATGACGTCATCATCAAGTCCAAAAGAGCCACCGACCATACAGCAGATTTGAGAAAGTTCTTCGACAGGCTGCGAAAGTATAACTTGAAATTAAACCCCGCAAAGTGTGCATTCGGGGTTCCTGCTGGGAAATTGCTTGGGTTCATCGTCAGCCGCCGAGGGATTGAATTGGATCCATCAAAGTTCAAAGCCATCCAAGAGTTACCACCGCCAAAGAACAAGAAAGATGTGATGAGTTTCCTAGATGCCGTAACTACATCAGCCGATTCATAGCCCAGTTCACGGTTATATGTGAACTAATCTTCAAGATTCTAAAGAAAGATGTTGCGACTAAATAGACCGAGGATTGTCAGAAAGCTTTCGATATAATCAAGGAATACTTGTCAACGCCACCAGTTTTGGTCCCGCCAGATCCAGGTAGACCCTTGCTACTCTACCTTGCGGTATTAGATGAAGCTTTCGGCTACGTTCTGGGGCAGCATGACGAGACAAGAAGAAAGGAACAGGCTATTTATTACCTGAGTAAGAAGTTCACTCCATATGAGGCACTGTATTCTCTACTGGAACGTACCTGCTGTGCTCTGACCTGGGTAGCCCAGAAGCTGAGGCATTAATTTTGTGCCTACACAACATATGTCATATCAAGGATGGATCCCTTAAAGTATATCTTTCAGAAGACCATGCCCACTGGCAAGCTGGCCAAATGGAAAATCCTGCTGAGTGAGTTCGACATTGTCTATGTGACTTAGAAAACGGTCAAGGGGAAAGCATTGGCAGATCATCTTGCCAAGAATCATGTGGGAGGAGAATACGAACCCCTGAAAACATATTTTCCCGATGAAGAAGTATCATTCATAGGAGAAGACATTGTAGAATCCTATGACGGCTGGAGAATGTTCTTCGACGGAGCAGCCAATTTCAAGGGAGTCAGCATTGGAGTTGTCCTGGTATCGGAAACAGGTCAACATTACCTGATATCTACCAAACTCAGATTTTCCTTCACCAACAATATGGCAGAATATGAAGCTTGTATCTTAGGGATCAATATGGCCATTGACATGAATATCCAGGAGTTTTTAGTAATTGGACTTAGATCTGCTAATACACCAAGTACAAGGAGAATGGGCTGCCAAGAATTCCAATATACTGTCGCATCTGCACCATGTGCAGGAATTGAGAAAGAGGTTCACGAAGATAGAATTTTGGCACGTCCCTAGAATTCAGAACGAGTTTGCTGATGCATTGGCCACTCTATCATCCATGATACAGCACCTAGATAAGAACTTCATTGATCCTATTCCAGTGAAGATCCATAACCAGCCGGCATATTGTGCCCATGTTGAAGAAGAAGCAGACGGAAGACCATGGTTCCACGACATCAGGGAATACTTGTCAAAGGGGAGAGTACCCAGAGCTTGCAAATCACACTCAGAAACGCACGCTCCGGAGATTGTCCAACAATTTCTTTCTCAGCGGAAGAAACCTATACAGGAGAACTCCCGACTTGGGATTATTAAGATGTGTCTATGCAGAGGAAGCTTCCAGACTACTTGAAGAGATACATGTTGGGACCTGGGGCCCACATATGAATGGTTTTGTCTTGGCAAAGAAAATACTCAGAGCCGGTTACTTCTGGATGACCATGGAAACGGACTGTATCCAGTATGCCCAGAAATGCTAACGATGTCATGTACATGTAGATATGATAAAGGTACCCCCAAACGAGCTCAATGCAACAAGCTCACCTTCGTCGTTCGCTGCCTGGGGAATGGACGTCATTGGACCGATAGAGCCTACCGCCTCAAATGGACACAGATTCATCTTAGTAGCTATTGATTATTTCACCAAATGGGTCGAAGCGTCATCCTACAAAGCAGTGACTAAGAAAGTCGTGGCAGACTTTGTCCGTGACCGTATCATTTTTTGGTTCGGGATTCCAAAAGTCAATCATCACCGACAATGGCTCCAATCTCAATAGTGATCTAATGAAATCCATGTGCGAGACTTTCAAAATTAAGCACAAGAATTCCACAGCCTATAGACCATAGATGAATGGAGTTGTGGAAGCCGCCAACAAGAACATCAAAAAGATATTGAGAAAGATGATAGAAAAGCATAAACAATGGCATGAAAAGTTATTATTCGCCTTAATAGGATACCGCACCACAGTCCGCACATCAACCGGAGCAACTCCTTATTTACTGATTTATGGTACGGACGTTGTTATTCCTGCCGAAGTAGAGATCCCTTCCTTAAGAATCATACAAAAAGCTGAGCTCAGCGACGCAGAATGGATAAAAGGCTTGTACTAGCAGTTGGCCCTCATAGATGGGAAAAGGATGAATGCAATATGTCACGGTCAACTTTATCAGAATAGAATGTCAGAGCCTTCAAAAAGAGAGTTAAGCCAAGACAGTTCGCATCGGGGCAGTTGGTGTTAAAAAAGATCTTTCCACATCAAGATGAAGCCAAAGGGAAATTTTCTCCCAACTGGC